>JAQFVV010000691.1:170000-275229 GCA_028023455.1 Epiperipatus broadwayi | reverse complement strand
CGAAATGTGTGAAATAAAATGTTATATTGATCATATTAGTGAAGAAGTTAAGAATATTAAAGATGAAGTAGTTTAAACTAAAGTTAGTATAAAAGAGGAAGTTAAAAAAAAAGTAAATAGAAAAATAAACGAGTTAGGAATACCAAGATTTGATGAAAATATATAGAATAAGATATTATCTTTTGAAATAGATCTTGAGTCTGTTGAGATAGCTAGGACAGATTTAAAGATGAGTAAAGAACCTGTTAATTTAATTAGTATTAATATGATAGAAAATAAGCAAATTTTTGAAGAAATAGGTAGAAGAAATTCACAAATCATTGAAGTAGATAGTGAAGATATTAACTTGTGTAATAGTGTGTCAGGAAAAATTGATGATTTTGTTAGATTAATTGATGAAGGTGTACATGATAAAGTATTATTGGTTGAGTCAGAGCATGGTGAATTAAGAGAAAACACATGTTATGATGAGTTCAATAATAGGAAAATTCAGTTATTTATAGATGAAATTGTTCTAGATAATGAACTGATTCAAGGAGAGTCAAAAGAAGTAAAAGAAATAATTGAAGTAAGTAGTAAAGAATTTGAATTGGTTGAAGAAGAAATGGAAAAAAAATCTATAGAGTACATTATAATGATGAAGGGAGGTGTGAAAGAAAATGGAAAATATGTTAGAATAAGTGGTAAAAAAATAAGTTATATCAAAAAATATGGAGAAAACCTAAAGAATGTTTTAGATTGATGGATAAGATGATAGGAGTGAGTAGAACTTGTGAAAGATTATTTTGTGAAAAAATTAGGGATAAATTTAAAATTTGTAAAGGATGTGATATCAATGATAGCAAAAGTTATAAATCTTTAAGTATAAAGTTAATGTTTTTAGATAAAAGGTATTTAAAGTTGTTAGATAATGAATTACCAAAGATTATGGATAATACTAGTAACAAATTCAAAAATAAAACACAAAATATAATTTGGAAATCTAGTATTGAAGATGAACATGTTTATTTAAAATGTATTACTTATGAAGAAGTTTTAAATGCAAGAGTTAAAGGTATAATGTCTAGTGTAAATGTTATAAAAGAGGAAGTTAATCAAAATAGAGATTTAAGTAAAGCCAAAGTTAAACATAAAAATAAGGATGGAAAAATAAATAATTTTGATTTTTTAAAAAAGAAAGTTGATAAGGAAAGAGGTATAGGTAAAGCCAAGGTGAAACTTAAGTGTCTGAAACAAAAGAATATTAAGATAGATTTTGTCAGAAAAAATGTTGATAAACAGAATAATACAGAAAAAGCTAAAGTGAGACTTAAAGAAGTCAAAAGATAATTAAGGACTTATTTTGGAAATAAAAAATTATGAAAGACTAAAGTAAATAATTTTAATTGAATAAAAAAAACCAATATAAATGTTATAACCTTATATAAAAAAAAATGAGGATGAGACTTAAAATGTTATAACCTGATTTAAAGAATAAAAATGAGATTTGAAATGTTATACTTTTGTTTTAAAGATAAGGATAAGACTGAAGAAGAATATTTAATATTTTATGACAAGGGTATGGAATACAATAAGTTTGATTTTGTATTTTCTGATGTGTAGATAGCAATGTTATTTAAACGTGCTTTCTGGTTGAGATTTTATGTGATATTCTAATATCTTGTGAAATTTTAGTTTAAAGTGGTTCGTTGTGACATACAATAACATAGGATAAATTTAACTATAAAGGCAATAGGAATTATAAGTATAGATTAAATAGGTTGAAGATAAATGAGTAATTTAAAATTTTATTAGAAGGGAGAGAAAATGTACCCTTTTGTTTAGGTTAGAATGGATTATTTCTAATAATCTACTGAAAAATTTTAAATTTTGAAGTTAGTTAGGAGATGATGTCTCTTGTGTCTTAATAATCTTTGAATAATTTAGTTAAGTCAAGTAAAATAATTGATGTATAATATTGGATTAGTATTTGTAAGAAAACAGTAAATAAAAATCATTATAAGATTGTATGGTTGGGAGAATTGGCCATAATACATACAAATTTAATAAGTCTTATAAATAATAATTAGAGTAAATTTTAAAAGTATTGCTTTAAAGTTAAACAAATAGATTTAGTAATAATAATTGTATTTAATGGCTATATTTTTAAAAATCATTTGATTAAAAAATAATAATGTAAGAGAAAAGTGTAATTTTTGGTTTTATAATATTAAAATAATTATTTTAAAATTGTACTATAATAGTGATTATGTAACATTTTATAAATTAAATTATTTTTAGTTCTATTTAAATTATTAGTGCCTTATTTACTTTTGTAAATCATGTGACACACACCTGTGTTTGAAAATAAAATAATATTATCTGTTATAAATGTTAAATTGGATTTTTAAAATGAATATAATAAATAAAATCAGATTTATGTTTTTTTGTTAAATATAAATATGTTAAGTTCAAACTAAAGGTAGAAATGGTAATAAATATTGAAATGTGATTTTAAAAATTAATTTAGAGTCTTTAGTAAGTGTAAATAAAATGTGAAAATTAAGTAAGAATTGAATAATATAATAAAAATAAATATTTAGTAAATTATTATTAACTTTAACTTTAAACCAATGTTCGTGGTCCCGGATAATATTGAGGTCAGGATTGTTTAATGGACAAATCAAAATTGGAATCAGCTGGAGTATTTCAGAGCTGTTTCAATTTTGGCAGATGATTATTGAGCTGTGATCTCATGTTGCCGATGTACTATTATAACATCATTAGTATTTCTACAATTTCAGTAAAGTATTTAGTAGTGTAATAATCCATTTTATTTAGCTTCAATTTTTGTAAAAATACAGCAGTTTATTATTACAAGATTGTGATATGGAGAAAGAGGGCTAAAAATTAAAAAATAACTTACTTAGCTGATTTGTTTTCCTTCAATTTGTCATCAACTTAAACATGAAAAAGTCATCACTAAATATAAATAAATTAATGGAAGTATTCGAATGTTATTATTGTATAAAGCATATAATTTTGCCTGTGTTGATAAGTCATATTGATATACAAATAAGTTTCATAAAAAGAACATCATGGAGAAAATATATATATATATTTTTTTTCATTAAAAGGTATAAAGTGAATTGATATAATATATTTTATGAAGAAAATTTATTTAAAATACAATGGAAAAATACTTTTAAAGAAAACAAAATTTTACATTTGACCTAACAATTATTTTAGAACATGGAGATATTTCTTTCTGAAGAAATATTGGAAATATTTTAAAATTGGAATTTTTCCTAGAAAATATAAGATCATTGACAAGTATGTGACTTATATCATATTTCAAAAAAAATATTACAAGTGAGTCATTAAGGTATGCTGGTCATACAAAAGTTTATTTAAATTATTTGGGAAAATAATTTAAGTTATTTGAAAGTATTGGAAGAAGTATTGGTTGTATCAGAAGATATTAAATTTACCTCAGTAAATATAGAAAAGTTACAAGAATTTGGAAACTTATCTTGATGAAGAGTATTTAAAATTAGATATTTACCTAACAATACATGTTTAAAGATTTAAAGTTTTGGAGATAAGAAAAATATTAATTACATCAGTCTAAGTCTTATAGAATAAAAGTAAATATACCGTATTTAAATTGAACTGTCATTTTGGATTATATTTCACATTGTAATGAATCGGAGCATGCGTGATTATTGATGTCAAAAGTGTGTTATTAATGTTTTTTTACCAGGGCAAAAGATACTTTCTGTAATGAACTTATTATCAGGAAAAGAACATTTCATCGTAAGAAATTCTAATAAAATTATTGTAAATATGGTTTTAGAATTAATTTTTTACTAACAAAATTATAGTGATATTTATTCATAGTACAAATATAGGCGTAGGAACATAAGACATTAATCATTTACTAACTTAGCAATTAAATTTTTATTGTAAAGAAAAAAAACCTTTAATAATAATTAAAAAAAAAAAACTTAATATGTTTTAAAGTGTGATAATGTGGAATAAACGATAATAAAATGTTTATTTAGATCGTAATCCAGAAGACATCACCAAGTAATTGCAAACAGAAATTATGTATGGTAATAAAATAAATTATTAATAATTTTAAAATGTGCTTGTTATTTTGTGTGGATGGATGCATATAAAACACATACCTACACATAATTTATCATTTGTTTAGTTATTTAAGAATATGCATAATTTTACTGATCTCATAAAGATATTTAAACATAAAAAAATATAAGTATATGATTCTATCAAAACAGAATTAGATGTTTTGTTGAATAATTTAAAGGGTTAAAAATATGACACTAATTCTGATTGTTTATGCTTAAGTTTGAGAAATATTAAAGAATGAAATAATCTTGTCTTATTAGCTAGTTAGACTGTTATTCTAAAAATGAATTTATTTGTTATTATAGAAAGGAGAAGATGAATTTAGTGATGTAAATTAGTGAATTTTAAATGCTAATATCTTAGTATCAGGTTATATAAGACCAGGATTATATTGTATGTAGGTTTTATTTATATGGGAAGAAAAATGTACTATATTGATGTTTATACAAGTATAGCTAACATAGCCCTATATCTTGTGTATATTCATGGCAGTATTTATTTTCTACATGTTAAAGCTTAATGTGCCATAGTGCTGAATGAATAGCCTGGACATTATATTTGGTAGAAGAGGTTATTAAACAAATAAGTTATACCTCAGTTCATGTACACTGTGCTCATGATGGTTAGTTGATAAAGGTGTTAAGTTGAAGTTATAGTTTACCCCATATGCCTACTAGTTTATGTGTTATTGAAATTTAGTGGATTACATTGTAAAAGAGGGTTGTTTTAAAATTGGAAATAATAAATAAGTTTGGAAATAGAAAATTGTTAAATTGGATAAGATAAGTTATGTTGATTAGAGTAAAATAAGTGTAAAAAATTATAAGAACATAATTTCATCAGTGAAAGAATCATAAAACTTTTATAGATAAAAATAATATTTATTTATTTTGTTATAAAATAAATAGTTAATAATTTAAAAGAATTTATAATGATATTACTTAATTATTAAAAGTTTTTTTTTAAAGACATACTTATAATGCATATTTTTATTTATGATTAAAGGTAATAGGCTGAATCGTGTTGAATGAATGAAAGTAGTCATAAGTTTTGCAAAAATAATTTTATAACAACACACTAATACATACATGATATTTAAAGTTTAAAGTAATAATTAGTAAGTAGTTTAGTTTGATGGTATGCTATGAATTAAGGTTGTTCACATAAATATTGAAAAATGACTATACAGAATAATAAATAATTTTAAAAACTAAATAACAACGATAAGTTCATAGTAAATGTATTACCTATATGTTTAAAACCTATAAAGTAATAATATCGAATAACTGTAATAAAAAGTTATATAATGATATTTTAAAAAAATAAGAAATATTTTATGTAAGAAATGTCCTGTATCTTATGTTTTAAGTCATTTGATTTGTCTTGAAAAATTACCTGAATACGGATAAATAGAATTCTATCAAAATGTTAATAATGTAAATAATTTTATTAAGTTTGTTAATAAAATTGTTAAATTGTTTTATAAGTCTTGGTGTTGACTCAATTTCTTCACATCACAATTACATAAACACAAATAATTATAATTAATAAATAATATTTGCTCATCATAAATAAAATTTTTATTTAGGAGTTATATTTTATTGATATATTTTATTTAAGAAGTTTTACTCATGGTATTATTATGATGGTCATGGAATAATTACCAAAGATTTACATTAAATTGTCTTAGTAATAGTTGCCACATATTCTCAGATTGTAATATCATACTAAATATATTATTTAAGATGCCATATGGATAATAGAAAATTATATTACATTTTATTATAAGATATACAAGATTAACAATATAAATAGAAATATAGGAGAGTGAATTATAGATTAAAGATTAGTATTACTATTTGTTATTATTAGTATTATTAAATTGTAGTTAAGAGTGATATTAAATCCCTTATCATACTTGATTACAAAAGTTATAATTAATTTATCATTATTTTAAGAGAACCTGAGATAATTTGAGTTGAATTAGTTTCGAGAAAGTTATTTAAATTAATTTGTTAAAGGTAATTTACTTAATTAGTTTTGATTAAAGATGTAAGAGTACTATAAATGTAGTATTTAAGTAATAAAAATAAGGATAGTATTCTTATGCCATTATGGTGATATCCAGTGGGAGATTATCTTAATGTATTAGCTCTACCACTTGTAAACTCACTTCATAGTCTCATGATTTGATTAGATTTTCATTTATTTCATTTTATAAACCAGAACTATGTTATTATTCATTAATTAAGTTAATTTAATCATTGATAATCTTAAAAAATATAGTTATTGTTAATTTAAATACATTTAGATAAACATAGTTTTTTTATCTGAGCTAGATCAAGTGATAATAGTAATATATTCCCTGGAGGTAAGGATACAATATATATATATATATATATATATATATATATATATATATATATATATATATATATATATATATATATATATATCGATCCAAATGAAAGTGGAGATCAAATCTAACTGCAATCTGCACTACAGGGTGCCATTTAAGCATTTGAACCTAGAAAAATTTATAGAGTAGGCAGATATGCACTGTAAAGATCCCACTTTACTTTATATTTTGGTCGTTAGCCCATTGTCACTAGCTCAGGGAGTAGCAGAGATAATAAAATATAACTTTATATCTTAAATATAAAAAAATAAAAGCCACTACCAGTAAATAACACACAAACAATATTTATTTATGCACATATATATTTTCGAATCATTTTTAAATTTTGAAGAACATTATTATTTTTTTTAAATTTTAATATTCTGTTAATTTAACTTATTATTTTAAAAATTTCAATCATCTACACAGATGAATTTATATTTATTTAAGATTGTGGAGTATGAATAGAATACATAGATCTGCATTAGAAAAGAAAATATTCTATCCCTTATTTAATTTTAGGCCAAAAGTTCGCAGTCAAAATGGCATCAATCCATGTGATATATTTATGTATTCAATGTAGCATGAAAATACAACACCACGTATATACTATACTGTCAGGAATGGACATCTGAACAGTATAGTTAGAGAAGACATTGACTCTTGTCCAATACAAGAATGTGACATCTATATGGTAAGAACAATAAAAATTAAAACTCCATAGGAAGGGACCACGGTTCTTTTTGCCGACTTACAATCCCATCCATAGGCAAAGGGTTGGTGCGGTGTATACAGCGTTTCTGCACGTAGCGAGACTCATACTACATCTACTAATTACATAAATATATCCAATCCATTGACCTAATTCAACTATTAAACAAATGACCTAAGATTACCCTCCCTTAATATAACTTTACAAAACTATATATCCATTCATGCCTGACTTAAATTTAACATTTATATACGTTCGCACAGATGAATTTCATAAAATTTGTTTTATAATGTTGAGTATAGATCTGCTGCATAGATTCCACAGTTAAAATGTCCCAGAATAAACATAACTGATCAAAATACATTCATCGATAACGTCAATTGCAGAGGGAATACAAGAAGCCCAGTAGCATTCATCATAAGATGCCACAATGACACCAATGATCTATATATTCCAATTGAATATGAAACAGCAACATAATTAACTGTTAACGAATCCATGCAACATCTATACCCAACTTAAATTTCATGCATTTATATAATTTATCCAATAAGAGAAAAAAAAATGGAAATGATTTTTATCAAACAAAAAACATATAAAATTAAACATTATTAATTGGTCTGAAAACTTACAAAAGTCAGATAAAAGTCCATTCAAAATTTAGGTTAGCTTGTTTATTAAACTTGTCAACTCTTGATGAAAGTTCTTAATTAATTTTATGATTTCAACAATTGTTCAGTTCATATAGCTTATGGTAGGGGAGCTCCTGGTTCCTGGTGTTAATTTCCATGGAGTCTTTATTTGAAACCCAGTTTATCTGAAGGCAGCCTTAGCTGAAACAATCCTGGTATTACAGTCACTTCATTTGAGATAAGTGAGAGAGAACGACAAGTTCGTCTTGTCATTCTTCTCCGAAGATCAAGTTGGAACTGTCCGGAAAAACTCTTAATTTGAATCGTTTTCCTTTTATAATCTTCCTATGGATTCCATGAACAAAATGTCACTAATCCATTCATTTTTGTTAGGGCTCAAGCTGAGGCTTGATTCTTTCATTGGTCAAGCAATTTTTTTTCTTTTCTATCTTTCATCAGACTTTTTATTTATACAAGAGCCCCAAGGCCAGCTTGCTTTTCAAGTAATAAACAATCATTTCCATTTACAGATTACAGGAATTAATTAATACCTGTTTTTATTTTTACTTATGTTATTTCTTTATTAAAATATTTTTATATTTAATTCTTGTATTTTTTATCAAAAAAAGTACGTTCAAGTACTTTTTTTTTTTATTTAAAAAAAAAATATTTTTAAAGTTTTGCATCTGTGCGAATATATATATATATATATATATATATATATATATATATATATATATATGTTTAACAAACATTTTAGCTTTTAGTTTTTTAGTAGATTTTATTTTTATTTGCGAACTTTAAGATTTTATTTTAAATTAATGTAACGGCATATTGTTACATATCAGTAAACTTCCTCAAAAAAAAACATTAAAAAAAAAAAAGAATTTACTTAGTGTTAGTAATTACACTACACAAATTGATTATATAAGAAAATTTTAAAAGAACAAAACTTTTTTTTAAAAGACAAAACAGTAATTGCACACAAATATAATGATTAAAAAATGTTGACGGTTGATTCCTTATTACCAGCTAAGTTTCTGCCCCCTCCCAAATTTTTTCTTCTACTTTTAACTATTATTTACACAAGTTTAACGCTTAGATTTTAATTTAAACAAGACTTTTTTTAAAAAAAAAATTAAAATTTATATTTATTATTATTTTTTATTCCTCGCTTTTATTTTTACATATGCACAATTTTTTCTTACTCACAGTACCTTTAAAACACAATTCAACCTATAACTTTACGTTAGTACAAAAATGTACTTATTTAAGAAAAAAACAACAAATGTTACTGGATTGATTCACTTTTAAAATTCTCAGGGCACTCGTGATTTATTAAAGATCATCCCAAGTTGTGTAGCCAGTTATAACGATCCAAAAGAAAGTGGAAACAGCCATCTACAATATCTGCACTACAGGGTGCCATCTAGGCATTTGAACCTAGAAAAATTTTTTAGAGTAGGCAGATATGCGCTGTTAAGATCCCACTTTACTTTATATTTTGGTTGTTAGCCCATTGTCACTAGCTCAGGGAGTAGCAGAGATAATAAAATATAACTTTATATCTTAAATATAAAAAAATAAAAGCCACTGCCAGTACATAACAAACAAACAATATTTATTTATGCACATATATAATTTTGAATCATTTTTAAATTTTGAAGAACAACATTATTATTTTCTTTTAGATTTTAATATTCTGTTAATTTAACTTATTATTTTAAAAATTTCAATCATCTACACAGATAGATTTATATTTATTTAAGATTGTCGAGTATAAATAGACTACAAAGATCTGCATTTGAAAAGAAAATATTCTATCCCTTATTTAACCTTAGGCCAAAAGTTTGCAGTCAAACCGGCATCAATCCATCTGATATATTTATGTATTCAATGTAGCATGAAAATACAACAGCACGTATATACGATATTGTCAGGAATGGACATCTGAACAGTATAGTTATAGAAGACATTGACTCTTGTCCAATACAGGAATGTGACATCTGTATGGCAAGAAGAACAATAAAAATAAAAACTCCATAGAAAGGGGCTGTGGTCCTTTTTGCCGACTTTCAATCCTACCCATAGGCAAAGGGTTGGTGTGGTGTATACAGCGATTCTGCACATAGCGAAACTCATACTACATCTACTAATTACACAAATATATCCAATCCATTGACCTAATTCAACTACGAAATGAATAACCTAAGATTACCCTCCCTTAATATAACTTTACAAAACTATATGTCCATTCATGCCTGACTTAAATTTAACATTTAGATACATTCGCACAGATGAATTTTATAAAATTTGTTTTATAATGTTGAGTATAGATCAGCTGCATAGATTCCACAGTTAAAACATCCCAGAATAAACATAACCGATCAAAATACAAAGTCATCAATAACATCAATAGCAGAGAGAATACAAGAATCCCAGTGGCATTCATCATAAGATGCTGCAATGACACCGATGACCTATATATTCCAATCGAATATGAAACAGCAATACAATTAACCATTAACAAATTCATGCAACATCTATACCCACCTTAAATTTCATGTATTTAAATGATTTATACAATAAGAAAAAAAATGGAAATGATTTTTATCAAACGCAAAACATATAAACTGAAAACTTACAAAAGTCAGATAAAAGTCCATTTAAAATTAAGGATAGCTTGTTTATTAAACTTGTCAACTCTTGACAAAAGTTCTTAATTAATTTTATGATTTTAACAATTGTTCGGTTTATGTAGCTTACGGTAGAAAAGTTCCCAGTTCCTGGTGTTAATTTTCACAGAGTCTTTATTTGAAACCCGGTTTATCTGAAGGCATCCCTAGCTGGAACAATCTTGGTATTACAGTCACTTCGTTTGAGATAAGTGAGAGAGAACGACAAGTGCGTCTTGTCGTTCTTCTCCCAAAATCAAGTTGGAACTGTCTGGAAAAATTCTCTTAATTTTAATCATTTTCTTTTTATAATCCTTCTATGGATTCAATGAACAAAACATCACTAATCCATTCATTTTCATTAGGATCTGAGCTGAGGCTTGGTGCTTCTATTGGTCAAGTTAATTTCTTTTTTCTTATCTATCTTTCATCAGACTTTTTAATTATACAAGAGCCCATAAGGCTAGTTTTTTTTTTCAATTAATAAACAATCATTTTTTTTATTTTTACTTATGTTATTTCTTTATTAAAATATTTTTATATTTAAATCTTGTATTTTTTTATCAAAAAAGTATGTTCAAATAGTTTTTTATTAAAAAAAAAATATTTTTAAAGTTTTGCATCTGTGCAAATATATATATATATATATATATATATATATATATATATATATATATATATATATATATATATATATATATATATATATATATATATATATATATATATATATATATATATATATATATATATGTTTAACAAACATTTTAGCTTTTAGTTTTTTAATAGATTTTATTTTTATTTGCGAACTTTAATGTAACGGCATATTTATATATCGTTACAATATATATATATATATATAATGTTTTTTATGATTATTTTGTAACTCTTAGTTGAGTGTAAAGTGTGATATCAGCTATAGACGGTCATATGAGCTTACACAAATTATTATTTCTTTTCTTTTATTTATAATGTCTAAAGAATCTGTTGAGAAATTCTGCTCAAAGTTAATATAAAAGTTAATATTACCAGCATTTGCCCAGGAAATTTGTAGAATGAAACCATATTTTTATATTTGAATATGAGTCCAGGTAAATATATTATGACATGTTGGTTTCTTTTTTATTTTAGCAATCTCACTTTCCTGAACTTTCAATCATGGTGATAGCTTTTAATCCATTGAGCATGTTTCTTTACAAAACAATTGTAGCAGCATAAAATTAGCTGGGGTCTGGATTTGAGTCTGACACATTAGATGTTCACCCCCACATTTCCATTTCTGCTGTGATTTGGAATATAATTATATTAATTTTGCTATGTTAAGTATATTTCTCAACTTATATTTTGCTCTCTACAGAGACAAGACCATGAACATTCTGGGTCATTTTATTTTATGCCTTGCTCTATTCTATCTAGAAAGGTCACTGTTTTTTTATTTACTCTTCTTCTTTTATGCCTAACTGGATTCTTGTAAAGACATGTGAAAGTTTTTAACACCTTTCAAATTCATTTGTTTTTGGAAATTTCTGCACTTCTCACAAAACAAAAAAAATACAGAAGAAAATATAAGAAAACCTCATCTCTCCCTTTTCTAACCATCAAACCCATCCATGCACACATCCATAACCCATACATATATAAATGTTTCAAAACAGCAGAATATGATTCTCCCCTTACCTGAGTTATATTTACTTTTAACAATTCTTACTGCTTAATAATAAAGAGAGAAAAAAAACTAACATATTTAAGATCATTAAAAAAATCAATAGTCATGTCTAATAAAAATTGTTTAAATGGGTTTTAAACTTTTTAACATAATTTTAAATGTTATGTTTTCAACATTACATAAATGGATCAGCCCTTCAAGCACAAGGGAGAATACCATCAATAGGAGAGCTATCAGCAATACTCACAGTCAGTCTGAGCTATGCAAAGCAGAACATGATCACATTTCCAGACCGTGGTCCACCTCAAATAATAGATTCAAACCTCTACATCCAAAACAATTTCTTTAATTAGAAGTAACCCTCATGCACCAGTTAATTATATAAATAACTAACATGCCTGGATGGTAAGTTCATAATCCAGCATTTGAAATATCCCATGATTAGCTCAAACTCTGTCTCAGGGTCCAGCATATTTACTTAAAACATAAAAGTAACTTGTACAATATGTGACTGGTGACACAGTGAATAGAGAGAATTTAGAAAAAATAAAAATTAAGGCAATTATTAATATTTAATTAAACACACACATATCTAATATAATACAATAATATTGAAATTTACATATAAAATTATATAAGTAATTACTCAGGCTACATTATGATAGTCCTTTGTTAATTAAAGTTTGTTCATTTAAATGTAAAGTGTCTATAGTTAGTGATAAAGTATCTTTACATAGGTTTTCATTTGTGTGTACTTTCCAACCAGTTGACTTTCTGGTTCTCCCTTCAATGGCTTTATAGCTTGTTTTCATTCTGTGGATCAGCAATGGGAGAGAGAAAGAATAGTGGCAGTATTTATTTTATGATTATGGCATCAATTTCTAGCATATGTTCGAGATGGAATAGTTGAATTGTGGAGGTCTGGGCATAAAGCCCTGTCAGACCTATAAATAGCTTATGTTGCTTCTCAATTAATGTTGACCACAATCGTAATTGACTGGCTTACTACAGAATTCTGAATATCTGGATCTCAGATTGTCTGTATACTGCATTATGTCTGAACTGATGAATGACCTAGAAAATTTCACCCCTATATCACAAGCTAGATTAAATCACAAACCAGACTGACTAATAATAGAGAGAGACTTTATATACTCTTTTCTCTTATATTATTTTAATTTCTTATCATTATTTTTTTATTTCAATCTTATCTTGAAATGTCTTCTAAATAATTTTCATTTTCTGGTTATCTTTATTTCTTGCTCATATTAATCTAAACCTTTTGGATAAGATAGTTTACAGTTCTTTTTAATTAATACAACTATTGATTTTGATTCTATTATTAATCAAAATCT
The DNA here is from genome assembly GCA_028023455.1 of Epiperipatus broadwayi. NCBI lineage: Eukaryota > Metazoa > Onychophora > Udeonychophora > Euonychophora > Peripatidae > Epiperipatus > Epiperipatus broadwayi. The sequence continues at coordinate 261,660 of JAQFVV010000691.1, read as the reverse complement.
TGTACACTAATCATATAATGAAAGTTATTATTATTTTTTTTTTACAAACAAATTTTTACAGACTAATTTTATTTTAAATTTTACATATTTATTTAGCATTTACTTTATAAAAGGTCTTTTTTTTAAAAAAAAGACAGAAAAAAAAATTAACCATTCTTTAATTTTATTATACATTTCTCCACCCTCCAGCTAAGAAGCCTTATTCTAAAATAAAAATACTAGCAGTATTTTTTATTTTTTGTTTTAAAAAAATCTTTAAATTATTTTTTTACTAAAAATTGCAAACTTGTACCACTGTTTATTTTTATTTTTATTAACTTGTACCACTGTTTAGTAGTGGTAATATATATATATATATATATATATTACCACTACTAAACATATATATTATAATATCAGCCCTGTATATATATATATATATATATATATATATATATATATTTATAACAGGGCTGAGTTCAAACCCTGTTCTAAGTCAGAGGGTAATATTACCGAGCATATATATCTAATTAAATCAAAAGTAATGTTAAGTAAATTATTATTATTTTTTCATTGTGGTCTTGTATGCAAGTGCATACATATATATTTAAGTAATTAAATAATAACATTGAAATATAAGAGGGATGGGGGATTATATGTTTTGTGCACTGATATTTATTTATACGTGTGTTTATATTGCTGCATGAGTGAATAAATGTAATAATTTTGTAAAAGAAATAAAGTTATTTTAATTGAAAAAGAAAGATTCCAAGATGGTCGATTAAAGGAAGAATGTCACAAATTATTAATTAATTGCAAAGAAAGGACCCAAACAGTTGCAGATCACTATCTAAATAATAACATTGAAATATAAGAGGGATGGGGGATTATATGTTTTGTGCACTGATATTTATTTATACGTGTGTTTATATTGCTGCATGAGTGAATAAATGTAATAATTTTGTAAAAGAAATAAAGTTATTTTAATTGAAAAAGAAAGATTCCAAGATGGTCGATTAAAGGAAGAATGTCACAAATTATTAATTAATTGCAAAGAAAGGACCCAAACAGTTGCAGATCACTATCTTGAGACAAAGACATTTTAATTAATAAAATAAAATGTTAAAAGTAATAGACAATGAACGGTCGAGTGTAGATCGCAAGGTAAATTGGAGATTCCTAAGCTTAGATAAGAGAAACAAAGAAAAGAAAAGTATTGAAAAGATTTTCATTTTGCAAACCACATGGTTCAACTAAAGAAGAAAGAACAATAGCATGATTAATGAGAGTTGAAAAGCTGAACTGATAATGGGGATATATAGCTGTGACTGCAATAAGCAGGACCGTAAGAAAAAGTTAGTAAAAAAACAACAACTTATAATCGAAAAATCATGAACAGGCTGGGGTAGAAGAGCAGAAAGGGCCAGGCTATGCCATCCATTCCACAGAGAGACTACCATCACTGTAAATGTAGAAACAAAGCCCTTCTTCAAACCATGAAAAGAACAGCATTCACTGGACGCCATTGATTGCCGTATGGAAATTGACCAAAGAAAGAAATCTTTCATACAGCTAATAATCTACATCCGGGTGAGATAAACAAACATTTTCGTAAGTGATAATAACTATTTTGAATGAAAGCACATCCTATAAAAAATGCATAAAAGGGTTAAAGTAAATGAATAAAATGTTGAAATGATACCCTGTATATGCCTTAATAGACAATGCCTGATTGAAATTGTCTTCCAGTTATGATCTGTATTTTTGTATATTGCATTTATAAATTTGTCCGAGTGTATTTGCATGCAGGTTATTTAATTATTCGGGAACAAACCAATATCCAATTCTGGGATTCTATGGGTTTTGTTTTATTATTTGTTTTATATTAATAAATATTAATTAATATTATAAATTTAATTGTGTGTGTTAGTGTTAACTTCTTAAAATAATATTAAAAAGCAAAAAGTAGGAAAGCAAACAAATTGTTCATGCACTACATGCACATTTTTATATGTTCCCTCCACATCTTTCCTATGGTCACCGACTACTACCCTTGAGTGAGCTAGCCAGAGGTACAAGCTCTAACCACCAGAAATAGATACTCATTCTCTCATAATTCTTATTTATTCGTAGGTAAGTTTGGCACGTAAGGTCATTATTGATGCTCATAAATATGCTGGGCGAGTAATTAGAGGGCATTGCAAAACCAACCACACATATATGTGTTCATATTATAAATTTCTGTTAAATAAAAGAGCAAAACTTAAGTTTTAAATATGTAATAAATGTATATCACATATATACGTGTTTATGCCGGAATAAACGGTTACAATGGCGCACCAACGAAGGAGCTTTCGAAGAGTGGAAATTAGGGAAGGGGGGTAGAATATAAGTTAGATGAGACAGTCTACTATGAAGTTGCTTTATATGTTGTTGTTTTTTTTAAAAAGGAAAGAAATACAGTATAAGAGCAATAAATTATAGCGTGTGTAGTCGAATTATTGCTGGTAGTTTATTTTGTCTGTATGGAAATTAATTAGGTCAAAATCGCATTTGAATTAATATTTTATTATATATGTATGTATTGAACAGTCTGTGAAAATTTTGTTGTTTGATTTGAAGAGAAATAGTATTATATATGTGAGATTTATTTTCTCTTTAAGAGTTTTCTTATTGGGTTAAACATTTGACTGCTTTGACATTTACAATAGTGAATAAATAAAAAACTTCATAACTTTTTATTTGATATAATTAAGAATGATCAATTTTAGAAAGCAATATAATGACTACGTTATATATGAACTCGTATATATATACATCTAAACAATACAAACAATTTTTTTTTGGATCCGTTTTATATATGTGTATGCGATTGGAAAATTGATATTTGTGGAACAGTTTTACCCATAAAAGGGCATATTATAAAATACTGCTAGTGCTAGAAATCTATGGATTCACTTGAACAAGTTAATATTTTGGTTTGATAAGCAAAGTAACAAGGAAATACTAATCGTCTCGGTGAAAAATAGAAAGAAAGAGATTAAGAAATACAGTTGAAAGTGTCTAGATAGAAAAATTAGAGGACACAGTACTTTGGAAATGGGAAGCAGGACTGGTTCTTCTGATATAGAAATAGTAATATAATATCTAAAGAGGGAGTCAGATGGAAGGGGTGAAAATAAAAATGAAGAGAGGGGAAAAGGGGGAGTGGCCAATAGAGCATAATAAATGCCTACAAAGATATTTTGATATTCATGGTATACCAGAGAAAGATAAAGTAATAATAGCATGTCACCACCTTGAAGGATATGCTGAGGCTTGGTGCAATTCACTTTTACACCAGCCACAAACATTTCCAGATTATAAAAAGGGTTTGAAGAAGGCCTTCTGGAGGGAAGAGCTGCAAGAGCATGTTAGAGTACAGTTAATAAAAGAGAAGTTTCAAGAAGATAGTGCAGAAGAATATGTGCATTTTTTCAGCAGACAGGTGCCCCTGCTAAAGACACTAGAAGCATGCAGACTGTCTGAAAAACAGACTCTAATAATAGTGTGCAGAAATCTACCAGAGGAAATCAGCTGGATGATAGAAATAAGGAGAGAGAAAACAGTGAAGGTGGTAAATAGACTATTGAGTCAGGTAAAAGTAAGTAAACAGATGAGGCAAATTTATGAGCAAGGATTGAAGTCAGGAGAGCAGACAGTAATTCATGGATAAGAAAATGATATGGACAAGAGAAAAGGAAAATAGAAAATTTAGTGTGTTCATTAGAAGACAGAATACCAGGTTATGCATGTCAGACATGCCCCAAAATTCACACAACAGTGAATCAAATTGAGATGGAGGCCCTTTTGGATTTGGGTAGTCAGGTTTCGGTGATAGCAGAAAGACTATACCACAGAATTGGGAAAGAACAATTGGATATACCTACACTACCATTGAAAGCAGTTCATGTAACAGTGGCCAATAACTGAAAAGCTAAGATTGAGTCCAAGCAAATATGGCTAGATTTTAAAATTGATGGAGAAACTGTCCACACATTTTTTTGATAACGAAAGACTTGATATGCGACATTTTGTTAGGGTCAGATTTTTTGCATAAATATAAATGCACTTTGGATTATGAAGGCAGGCAAGTCACATGTAAAGGGAAGGTAGTTAAATTTCTGAGTGAGGGTTTATATAGGTCAGTCAGGGCATTGTACACAATGGGAGACGTACAAATGACATCATTATGGAAAGGGTATGAGAGGCAAAGATGGCCATGGGAAGTTGGGAAATCACATTGATGCAAACATTGCAAGAATACCATCAAGTTTTCTCTGACAAACCAGGAATAATACCGGGTTTTGAACAAAGGATAAAAGTAAATGAAAACCAACCGTTTAAAGCCAGGTCATACTCTGTTCCTTATAAATATCGAACCGAAGTGAAAAAGCAAATAGACCAGATGATGGAATGGGGCATTGTTTCAAAATGCTCATCAGCTTACTGCAACCATGTTGGTGGTCATGAGGAAGAGAGATTGTACAATCAGGCTGTGCCTCGATGCAAGACAACTGAACAAAATAACTATTCCCGATTGCAATGTCCACCACTCATACAAGAACTTCTGTGAAGATTCAAAAGGGAAAAAATATTTTCAACGTTTGACTTGACTGCTAGTTATTGGCAAATCAAGCTACACCCAGTTGACTGTAAATATACCGTGTTTCGATATGAGGGTTATTCATATCAGTTCAACCGAATGCCGTTTGGCTTGATTAACAGTGGGGCTGGATTTCTATGATGTTTGGATCAGGTGTTATTCCCTGAAGTAAAAGAGATGATCACGATGTACATGGATGATGTGTTAGTGGCATCAGACACCATAGAAGAGCATATAGGGCATATAACAATGTTTTTTAAAGGAGTGCAAGGAAAAGGGGATTAAAAAGTTAAAAAAGTACATTACTTCAGGAAGAGGTTTTGTTCCTAGGGCATATGGTAGGAGCACAAGGTATTAGGCCCCACCCTGACAAGAGCTCAGCCATTAGAGACTTTCCAGCACCCAGATCCAGGAAACAAGTATGGTCCTTCCTTGGCTTGTGCAACTTTTACAACCGGATTCAGGAATGATTTGCAGAACAAATGGAACCCTTGGTGACACTATTGAGGAAAGATGTAAGGTGGGAGTGGAAAGAGGAACAAGAACAAGCCTTTGAAAGGGTGAAGGCAAGATTTATTGAACATGTAGTGTTGGCAATTCCTAATTTTGAGAGGTCATTTGTGATGCAGACAGATAGTAGTGGGTATGGTTTGGGAGTAACAGTGTCACAAGTGCAAGCGGATGGTCAGATAGGGGTGTTGTATTTCCTGAGCCGATTGATCAAGAGACCTGAACTCCATTAAATGGCTACTGAAAAGGAGGCTCTAGCAATTGTTTGGGCTTTCCAAAAACTTTGTACACTCTTGTTAAGATGAGAAGTCATCATGGTCACTGATCACAAAAGTTGGGAATTCATCAACCATAGTTACTTAACCAATAGTCGGTTAGTATGCTGGAGTCTATACCTCCAAGAATATAAGTATACCCTGAGGTATTGCAAGGGTTCGTAGAATATAGTGGCAGATATTCTCAGCAGAAACCCCATACCTTTAAAATCTCAACATTTGCAGACAGAAAAATTATATATTGCTGGTGTGAGCTCGGAAATGGATGGGGTTGAAAATGACCTTAAACAGCTGGCTCAATGCAAGAGAGAAGACGCTCAATTGAAACAGGTAATTGAGTGCATAAAGGATGGGGAGACCAAGGTTGTAGGTTGGTATGGACATAAGATTAGACATTGTAAATTAGAGGGATCCTTACTTCAATATAAAGTCATGAACGACCTGGAAGAATGGAGGCCAATCATACCTAGACAGATGACAGAGGCAATGGTGATTCATTTTCACCAAGCGTATGGACACTATGGGGTGTGGAAGACTAAACATTGGCTCAGGAAATGGTTTTATTGGCCCAGCATGCATGCTAAAACAGTTGTCATTGGCCAATGTGAAATTTGTCAGAGAGTCAAACCAGCAAACAGAAATTATGCAGCCCCAATGACATTCCATAATACCAAAGAAACCACAAAAGATGGTAGCAGTGGACTATTATGGTCCATTGTCAGTGTAAAATAAAAATAAGTATTTGTTGGTGGTATAAGATTTGTTTTCCAAATTCGTGGCTGCATACCCAATAGTTCAAGCAAATACAAGGAACACAATACGCATATTAGAAAAAAAACATTTTCCATTAGTAGGGAAACCCCAGATTATCCTCTCTGATCATGGGACTCCATTTACATCTGGAGAATGGGGAAAATGAGTACAGAGATCAAGGATCTGACATATACTGATGTCCATCCGGAACCCCCAGTCAAACCCATGTGAACGAGTGATGTGCGAGCTGGGTAGATTGTTCAGAACTTACATCCCCACCAACCATAGAGGTTGGGTCAGAAAAATTAGTGAGATACTAAACTATATTAATTGGGCAGTAAATGAATCAATGGAATTCTCTCCTATACGGTTGCACTGTTTCCATGATGCTCCTCAATTAATACTGAATAATCTGTTAAGAAATGAGGAAAACTCAGTAGATACTGAAAGTGATCAAAGACAGGCATATCACAACCTCATAAGAAAAAGCCAGAAGCGGAATAGAAATGCCAATGAGATACCATAGGTTCAAGGTGGATGACCGGGTGTTGATAAAGACACAACATGTAAGTGAGCCAGGGAAGTTCATATGTAAAAAATTCTGTAATTTGTATGAAGGTCTGTTCACCATTGTGAGATGTCAGAGAAATCACACGTTTTGGGTAGACACTGGACAGGAAATCAAGGGATCATATAACGCTCAGTCACTCAAACCCATACCATCAGAGTAATAACTAGAATTATTTTGGGGTTTTAGGAGTGAACCATTTAAATACTAAAATGGTATTTAAAGGCTTTCAAGGGGGGGGGGGTATTATAACAGGGCTGAGTTAAAACCCTGTTCTAAGTCAGAGGCTAATATAACCGAGCATATATATCTAATTGAATCAAAAGTAATGTTAAGAAAATTATTTTTTTTTTCATTGTGGTCTTGTATGCGAGTGCATACATATATATTTAAATAATTAAATAAAAACATTGAAATATAAGAGGAATGTGGGATTATATGGTTTGTGCTCTGATATTTATTTATATGCGTGTTTATATTGCTGGATGAGTTAATAAATGTAATAATTTTGTAAAAAAAAATAAAGTTTTTTTATTTAAAAAAAAAGATTCCAAGATGGTCGATTAAAGGAAGAATGTCACAAATTATAAACAAAAATTAATTAATTGCAAAGAAAGGACCCGAATAGTTGCAGATCACTATCTTGAGACAAAGACATTTTAATTAATAAAATAAAGTGTTAAAAGTAATAGACAATGAACAGCTGAGTGTAGATCGCAAGGTAAATTGGAAATTCCTAAGCTTAGATAAGAGAAACAAAGAAAGGAAAAGTATTGAAAAGATTTTTTGTTTCACAAACCACGTGGTTCAATTAAAGAAGAAAGAAGAATAGCATGATTAATAAGAGTCAAAAAGCTGAACTGAGAAAGGGATATATAGCTGTGACTGCCATGAGCAGGATTGTAAGAAAAAGTTAGTAAAAAGAAAAAAAAAACTTATAATCGAAAAATCATGAACAGGCTGGGGTAGAAGTGCAGAACAGGCCAGGCTATGCCATCCATACCACAGAGAGACTACCATCACTGTAAATGTAGGTCCAAAGCCTTTCTTCAAACCATGAAAAGAACAACATTCACTGGACGCCATTGATTGCCTTATGGAAATTGACCAAAGAAAGAAATATTTTAATCGTACAGCTAATAATCTACACCCAGGTGAGATAAACCAAACATTTTCGTAAGTGATAATAACTATTTTGAATGAAAGCATGTCCTATGAAATAATGTGTAAAAGGGTGAAAGTAAATTAATAAAATGTTGAAATAATACCTGTATACACCTTAATAGACAATGCCTGATTGAAATTGTCTTCCAGCTATGATCTGTATTTTTGTATATTGCATTTATAAACTTGTGTGAGTGTATTTGCATGCAGGTTATTTAATTATTTGGGCACAAACCAATATCCAATTCTGGGATTTCATGGGTTTTGTTTTATTATTTGTTTTATATTAATAAATATTAATTAGTATTATAAATTTAATTGTGTGTGTTAGTGTTAATTTCTTAAAATAATATTAAAAGCAAAAAGTAGGAAAGCAAACGAATCATTCGTGCACTACATGCACATTTTTATATGTTCCCTCCACCTCTTTCCCATGGTCACCAACTACTACCCCTGAGTTAGCTAGCCAGAGGTACAAGCTCTAATCACCAGAAATAGATACTCACTCTCTCCCAGCATAATTCTTATTTATTCGTAGATAAGATTGGTGCGTGAGACCATTATTGATGCTGATAAATATGCTGCGCGAGTAATTAGAGGGCATCACAAAACCAACCACACATATATGTGTTCATATTATAAATTTCTGTTAAATATAAGAGCAAAACTTAAGTTTAAAATACGTAAAAACGTATATCACATATATACATGTTTATGCCGGAATAAATGGTTAATATATATATATATATATATAAGAGCTTATTTGTGAGCTATATATATATATATATATATATATATTACATAGCTCACAAATAAGCTCTTAACGAAGCTTGTTAAATTAGGTCATGTGAGATATGACTTCATTTCTTTGTAATATATATATATTCTGACCTTTATGATGTATCGGGCCCCTAAAGTTGGGCCGCCACAATCTGGCCTCTACTATATTGTGTAACTACGTACCCCTTGATCCCACCATGTTACGCCACAACCTACCCTTTCACCCTACTTGTAATTACGTGTATATGTGTACTCCACTTCCCCCAAAATAAATATAACATAGTGAAAATCACCTAACCGGGTTCTAGCTCTAATAATTAATGAGATATTCAATTAAATGCTTTACTAGCTCAAATTTCTTAAAATTAACTTAGGTTCTGTTTTAAACTAATTCAAATAACTATTTCAGAATTCATGAGACTAGAAGTGGAAATAAAGAGTGACAAAGTAGATTACATTGAGATAATATCCCATAGGATACCACCTCAATGGCATAAGAACACTACCCCCCCTTTATACTACTATTACATATAGTAACTACATAATATTCTTATGACTTCTGCAACTTCAAATCACTAAGACTCATTTAACAATTAAAGTATTAATCTTTTATCTATAATAACAATAATAGTAATTATCTAGCTCAAATGAAATAATCTCAGGTTCTTAAATTTATTCAAGGTTAAATTAAAATAAGGTAGCAAAATATGATAAGGGATTTTGTGTCATAATTTACTACTCTGAAATTAGATTAATAATAAAACAATAATAATAATAATAATCACAATCTTCATTGTTTAATCTAACTAGTACAGCTTTTCTTTTATCGCAAATTTATAACCGTAATAAATTAGTTAATAATCTAATATCCTCCTTTTTTTATCTTTACGTTATAAAATAAATTAGTAAGTGGCAGTGTTTAGATAATCTGATAAATGAAGCAAGTGGCAACTAATAGCATACAATTTAGCAAATCATTATGACAATGGGTTTATGACCAGTAACACAATGCAATTTTATAATTATTCAATTAGAAAAACATCAATAAATATTTAAGATTAAATGTACTTCTCTATTTATATTTTGTGCAAACAATTATATACTTCGTTTAATGACGGTAAACACACCCTGTGAATTCATGCAATGATGTAGAGAAAACAAAACTCAGACACAAGTTTTAATAAAAAAATTTTAGAATTTTATTAACAACAATCAAAATTAAGATAAAACAAACAAATCTATTTACATTTATTTACAAGGGATATCCTCATTTTTTCTTTCCACTACAATAGTTGAATTATACATTTTTAGATTTCTTTTATAGTTAATTTAAATTATTATACCTTTTATAAGTTATTTATTTATTTCCCATTAGGTTTATTATATTACTTATTTTAACTATTTTATGGGTAATAATATTATTTACCCTTTCATATTAAAGTTACCGTATTATAAATTATATATGTGGATAAACATCATTTATAAACATTATAAATTTACAATCAATGTGATTTTTTCCTCTAAAAAATTACATTTTCTTGTAACTCTATATGTCACTCTGCATATTGTTCAAATATTATGATTACCTATAACGTCTGTTCTCTAATGCTCGTAAACTATAATACATTCATTCCATAAGCCATACTCATGTATAATGCCATAACACAGGTTTAATTATCACCTGTTTCAGTTTCACATATATTATAATTATCAAATGTTATTATATTCTTTAAATATGCAATACTTGTATTTTTAAATATAATCAAACAATAAGAAAATGTTAAATCATTTTTAATATTTTTGTATATTTCTATTTGGGTATATTTTTATAAAATTATAGTTCATTTCTTAAAAATTAAAATAATTCTCTGACTCCTTCCTTTCTTAGGATATCTGCATCTTTCTTTTAATAATCATAATCTACTCTTTGTTAATACTTAACTATTCTTATTTCAAATAACAGCATGACATACATTATAAAATATCTATTGTTTCTTTTCAATAGACTTATCAAATAACAATGTAGTTGCAAAAAATACAGATAAAGATAGCGAAAGATGTATAGGATATCGGGAAGATAGATAGATAACTTATAAACTATATACTTCAAAATGTATGGAACAGTGTGAATAGAGCCGACATTCATTGTCTGATAACCCTGGAGATAATCATGATGTGGCAGCTATTTATTCAGCTTTACCAAACATTTAATAAGATTCACAAGAAAGATAAAAATAACACTGTCCATGACAACATGTGTAACAGTTGTAGGGCTTTGTTAACTATGCTGATTACCATCTAAAACTACTTATTATTTCATTCCCTGTAGCATCCTAGTTTTTTAATACATCCTCTTGGTTTCCGAATCTCCACGTACTACCAAGTCACTACCCAAACTATCTCTCAAGATTTTTACTGTATCCAACATAGCTAAACTAACTAACTTTTAAAACAATAAACAAAATTCACTAATATAAAACATTTCCCTATTCCATAAGAACAATTTGTCTTGCTTTACTACCCTGTAGGTTCGACATCTACGTTTTATTAAAATAACACTTAAATATCCCAATCGGAAAAATTAACAGAAAATATCACATAACCATCGGTTATATTGAACTATATTAATAACACATTAAATGATTATCATGTGCATATTTTTAAAAAAAATCTAATTACATCTCAAAGTGTTTTAGAGTGTTGTTTTTCAAAATGCGTTTTACAATAATTATAACAATAAAACTTTTGCACTACATTCATTCGATTCATAGCTGATCTAAATAAATAAAACATACATTATATCATTAATAACTATAAAATGTACCAAAATAATCTTTACCTTCATATTAGAGTTCGTAGTAGGTTTCTTTCTCCTCGAGCATTGCAAACATACAAAATTTCCACACACATACAATTTTATTTGAACATTCAAAATCAAAACATATTATTTTATATAATGTTATATTGCGAATTAATGTATTTGTTTCCCTATCGCTATCTAAAACTTATTGTTTAACTTACATTAATAAAGAAAATAATTTAAACCATAATCACATATTTTTCTGGTGGTAAATCTTGGTTAGTCCCATAATATTTATTATTTCTTCTTTGTCCGAATGTTCTCCTTTCTGATTATTAAAGTTTTAAATAAATTAGTTCATTTAGTAAACTGTTTAGATGATCTTTAGTTTCAATGTTTAATTCAAAATTATTAAAAACATTTATTTAGTTATCCCCGAAGTTTTTAATGTTCGGGCGAATATTACCTCGGCGCGTTGATGCATTTTTATTTCTAGCTGAACTACAATTATTTAATCATTACAGTACCAATTGCGTTCTCCATGGATCCAATATTTTATATTTATTTCTCGGTAAAATATTTTTCTTCTTTAGGCAAGTATTTTCCTTGGTAAATTTCACTTTCATTCATTATTATTTTATATACAACATTTTCGATTTTTAACTATTTCTAGAGTATTTGCTCAAATCATCTTAAATAAAGCAATTCAAAAAATTTCAATAATAATAATTCTTTTTTTCCATTTATTCTTATACGAATAATAATTATTTTTCTTTTCCATTATATTCATTAACTTTACGCACATTGTCCTTTCATTATTTTTATACGTACGAAAGCAGTTTTCATAGTAATATGCTATATCAACTAGATCAACGAACGACATTAACATTTTTGGAATATTATAAAATTTATAACTTGGTTTTAAGAATCTATCCATTTTTTATTGAAAATTCAGATTATATTTATAATAGAATCCACTGGCAGGTTACTGTGGAGTTAGTGAAACATTATTATGAGAACTTTTTTTAAAATTTTATTCTTAGATTCTCTTCGGAAGATTTTAAATTGTCAGTTAGTTTCTTTCAAGGATATTATTAAAGTTACAATAAAATTGACTAATAAATTGAAGAAAGAAAAAAATTTTAAAGAGCTTAAAATTTTACCTCTGCTCTGGAGTCAACACATTTTTGTTCTCCTCGTTTATACAATTAATTGACGCAATTTTTGTTGTCTGCCAAGATCTATCTTTTATTGGTCACTCCCTACTTTGGTTTATAAACAATTTGTAAAGTTTTAAAATGGTGACGTAATAGACTTAAATATTAACCTATTATTATTTTTAAATTAATTATTATCTATTACAATTTAATTACTTTTAATATAATTTTGAAACAATAATTAATAAAGATGTATAATACTTATTTTTTTATTATGATGTGTGACAATTCCATCCTGTTCTATAATATACTATTTAAATATTTTAATTATTAGTATTAATTTAAACTAGTGCTTATACATAGAATATTCCAGACAGTCACGTAGACATTTTAGGTGTTTAGTCTAGTTTTATCTGTCTTAATAAATTGGCTACTTATATTATTTAAAATGATTATATAAATAATTTTGAAAAATAATTTAGAAAAATATAGAACTAGATGCAATCCTCACCATCACAATACTTATTATTAATTATATTACATTAATCTTTTACTACTTAATCATAGTTCATATTTATAAATACTATGTAATATTAATTCTAAAATTTTTTAGTAATTGACCATTTATATTCATCATTATATATATATATATATACATATATATATATATAATGATGAATATAAATGGCACATATATATATATATATATATATATATATATATATATATATATATATTGTGCCCTTTTCTATAGTTCAGTAATAGTTTATAACAGTCAATTACTAAAAATTTTAAATTTTAGAATATGTTCTTTTGATTTATTAATTATAGTTTGTCGATTATATCTTGAAAGTACAATTTGAAGCTAAAGAAAATGTGTAATATATAAAATCATTTAAAAATAGTTATGTAAAGCTTAACTATTGTTGTTTCATATGGTTGTAAAAGCTGGCCATATTAAATAACACAGCTATAAAAATTAAAAGTATATTTAATAAATTCGATTTTAATAGTAAAAAATTGATAAGTTAATAAATACAGTGTTTAAATTTATAATCATATTTATTAGTCAAAATTAGTATAGTATATTTTAAAAAAAACTTTATGATGGTGAAAATTGTATTTATTTCTATATTTTCTCAATTATCCTTTCAATTTTTTTATAATTATTTTATATAATATAATAAGTGTATCAATTTTATTAGTCTAGGCAGAGAAATAGATTAAAAATCGTCTGTCAAAGTTATTAATCATGTGTATTTAATGTATACTTTTACACACTGCTTCTTTGAATTAATAACAAAGTTTAAAATATTTTAAAAGTTATATTATAGAATTGTATAGAATTATTGCCTATCACAAAAGTAAATAGTATTAAACATTAAGTTAACTATCGTATAACATGTTTAAAAAATGTAATAAAGACTAATACATTCATAATATAGAAATTAAGTATTTTATTTAAATAAAAATAGATAAATTGAATATTAAGAAAGGGAATAAGTTATTAAATATTATTTTAAAAGTTATTTTAAATGTATAAACAGTTTTAATAAAATAATAATTTATTTAAAAGTAATATTTTAAATAATATTTTAAGTTCATTACGTCATAATTTTTTTATTTTCAAATATAATTCTACTATAAACTAAAAATATGTAAATTTGTTCTCAAGCTAAAGTAAGAATTAACCAATAGGAATAGGTATTCTTACAGACTATAAATATCGTTGTAACTTAGTTATTGGGGAGATTAATAATGTATTGAAACCGGAGAAAGTCAATTTTTTTTGGTACTTTCTTATCATTTATTTTGCAAAAACTAGTTGATAATTTTAAAGTGTTTTGCAAAAGAAAGTTTTAGAAAAAAATTATATATTTAGAAACTTCGTGGAGATGATTTTCTAATTTTTAAAATACTAACCAGTCGTATTTTATCTAAAAGTTTAACCTAAACTTCGCAATAAAAATGGATATACTATGAAATAAAATGGGTATAAGTTGTAATGCTGCAAAAATGTTTGGACTATTTATTGATACAGCTTTATTAATATTTCACCGAAGAACTGTTTTGGTACATAAAAAACCACAGCTTGGACATCATACAGAATCTAATGAAAAAATTGGAGACACATTATTATTTATAACTTTATCCAAGATTTATTTTTAAATAGTAATAAGACAATTGTATATTGCATGAATCATTTTATAATATATTATATCAAAAGGAGTAAAATGTTATATCCTTTCAGAAGGTAACATTTTTAAAAAAATATTTTATATCATTTATTACCAAATGAAAGTTTAATTGTATCAAGAAGGAAGCATAAAAAAAAGTGAATACATAGATGAATAAACAAATGGATCCATGGAAATACAAATAATAATTAAAAGTTTATCGAATATTTTAAAAGTTAAATTAGATGGATTGATGCATCGGATACACAGAGAATATTGGTAGAGAACATTAAGAAGCTTCACGAGATTAATTAATATTATGATATAATAATTATCATCTTAAATACTAAATCCAAGGATTATTTTCTATAAATTTTATTAAATGGATTAATAATTATTTTTAATTTAAACTTTAACGCTCTTGGAGAAGAACATTTTTTAAAACTCTAGAGAAAATGATAAACAATTTGGACTTATCAGGAACTATCGTCAAGAAAATATGTAATTATAGTTTTGATTCTTTTTATTTTGTTAACCTAGATTCAATCTAAATTTTTATATAAGATTAGGAAAACATAAAAACATTAATTTATTAATATTAAAATTTTACAATATAACAATCTAATAATTTAGCTAAAAATATTTTAATATAAAGTGTATAGGTGGAATTTTTTTTATATCTGCAATGCTCAAGTGGATAAAGGAAGCCTACTGAACACGATGACTAGATATAGGTTATTGGTAATAATAATAACTATTGATAATTTATAATAAATATTTTTTTGTTTTCTTTAGATCATCCATAAATTGGAAGAATGAAGTGTAAAAGTTTTTTTTACTTATATGTACCGCATTTTATACAACATTATAAAAAACATTATGAGATAGGATTGATTTGAAGATATGCATACGACAATTTTTATTATTATTATTATTAGTAATATAATCCAACATAACACATAATTATGTGATTCTTTAAAAATTTTCAATTTTAGGATATTCAAATATTGTCTAAGTAGATTGTATATGATTAGACATATAGAATAATGAAGTGAGCAGACTTTTCTTGTGGAACAGCTAGATTGTTTAACTATTAATAAATTTTATTTATTGTTTTTGTAAATGCAGATAGTTATTTTATCGATGTAAGATGTAGAAAAATCTTGAGAAATAATGTTGATATAGTCGTTTGGAAGTATTTAGTGAACAGAAAACCAAGATGATGTTTTTAAGAAATAGGATGTTATAAGGAATGGAAATATTATTTAGTCTTTATGTGGTTATCAGCATAGTTAACATAGCCCTATGACTGATACACATTTTATTGGACAGTGTTTATATTTCTTTAAATAGTTGATGTTCTAATAAAGCTGAAGAAATAACTTTAACATCATCCCTGTACTAGAGGATATTAGGCAGATAAATATCCTACCTCTTTACACTGTGCCATGATTTTGAAATATGTTAAGAGTAATACTCTAGCTTTCTTCCTTAATCATATGCATCTGTTTTCGCAATCTTTATTTCATGTAACTGCATCATTTAGTAAGACATTTTAAAAGAAATGATAAATAATTTAGAACTAAGGATATGCTATCGTTTTGTATAAGATTAGTTTATTTGCTTTTAAGAAGCAGAATATTATAATTTAAAATTGAAGATACAAAGTATCCTAAGGAAAGAAAAGAATCGTAGAATATATTTTGAATTTTATTTCTGAAATGAAATATAAACTTTTTTAAAATAAAGTATCTAAACAAAGATATTTTCTTTAAAGTGATAATAATTTTAAATGCTTTAGTATTATTTTTTTAAGAGAAAAATAAGTATTGCATATTTTTAAAATACAATAGTACAAAGTAAATTATGTAAACAATATGCATAGTATATTTTTTTATTTATTGATTAACAGAAATATTGATGATTACACTTATATCATACTAAAGTAAGGCTTAAAGAAGAATATATTATGATTCAAAACATTGTGTGATAAATACTAAAATCTAGTACTGAATTTTGGATAATATTTTGTGTAACATCTTTGACTTGGCAAGATGAAATTTTTTTTAATATTTTGAAAAATCCATACTCGGTATAAAATTTTGTTTTCTATAGAATGTTTTTCTAGGTATGAATTTTTAAAATAAGATAGAATTATAATATTAAGGATAAAATGATGTTGCTCATAAAGCAGATAAATATATTTGTAATAAGTTAACCATAATGAGAAATCAAATAGTAACATTTTTTTTTTAAATTTTGTCCTAAATCTAAATAAAGATGTAATTGAAATATAAATTATTTTTTTTATAACCCGGTAGATCAAACTGTAAAGTAAAGAAGTTAAAGATATCCACTGTAAATAGTGTAAATAAATTGTTTATTTATTTTTTGTTAGTAATAAACTTTGTTAAATTTTGTTATTTCAAAAATTTTGTGTCCGAGTTATTTATTTCTCCACATCGCTGCATGAAATCATGATATATGCATAATAATTGAAACAAATATATAATTTTGCACAAAAAGATAAATAGAGAATTATTTAAAAATTTTAAATATTTTATTGGTATTCATTATAATTAAATAATCATAATCTTACATTATTTTATTGGTTATAAATCAGTTATCACAATATTATATTAAATTATATGCTATCATTTGCCATACTTATTTTGTTTGTCAGATTATTAAAATGCTACCACGTATTTATTATATCATTACATGAAGATATAAGATCATATTATATTATTTCATTATTTTATTATGATAATAAAATTATAGTAAAAAGAAATGTTATACAGAATTAGTTAAACAATGAAGAATATTATTACTGTTATTTATTATTATTAGTTTAAGTGTAGTAGATTATGACATAAAATCCCTTCTCATATTTTACTACTGTATTTTTAAATTAACTTAGAATAAACTTTATGAACCTGAGATTATTTTATTGAGCTAGATTATTAAATAGAATATTAAGATTTAATTATTAGTTTAATCTTAGTGAGTAGAAGTTATTAAAGTCTAAGAATACTATGAGTTTGTTATTTGAAAATAAAAAAAGGGGGGGGGTAGTGTTCTTATGCCATTGAGGTAATATTCTGTAGGATATTGGCTCAATGTAATCTATCTTGTCACCTGTATTTTCACTTTAAGTCTCATGAAAATATTAAATAATTATTTAATTTATTTTTATAAACTGAACCTTATTCATATCTTAAATTTGAGCTAGTGAAATATTTTAATTTTAATGCTGAATATTTTAGTTATTAATTATTAACTGAGATAGAACCCGTTTTATTTTGTCATATATTATCTGGAAGTGAAGATGCACGAGGGCAAGGTTAGAATATGTAGCTTTACTTTAGCTTGATTTATATCTTGATTTACATCTATTGGCTCTCTTATCATAGGTATAGGTGTTTCAATTAGTAAATTTTCATGTTTGCCATAGTGTAGACGGAAAGGTGTAAAACCTGTGGATTCATTGCAAGTGCTGTTTATATAATTAACAACCTCAGAGAGTTTATGAACTCATTGTTTATGATCATCGGCTACATAAACCCTGAATAATCTACCGAGCTCCCGCATAACACGTTCGCAGGGATTAGACTGCGGGTTTCTAATGGAGCTCATAATATGTTTGAGGTGTTGAGTTCGAATCCACTCATTCCATCTACCAGATATAAAAGCGGTTGCATGATCAGTAAGAATTATTTCTGCCTTTCCAACTAAAGGGAATTGGTAATCAAGCATTCATTTGATTACATAATGAGTGCTGGTTTTAGGTACAGGATAGGCTGAGACTAGCTTACTAAAAACATCATATGTTACAAGTATAAATTTCTGACGATTGAATGGTGGAAAGGGCCCATAAAAATCGATCGCTAACAATTCATTAGGATGATCTGAAATAATGGGCTGCATGATTCCCATGTAAGATTTACTGCAATGTTTAGATTTTAGACATATATTACACGTTTTAATTTTTTTAATTACGCGTTTATACATTTTATTCCAAAAAAATATCGATTTTAAAACATACATATTTTTGGTGCACCTTAGTACCCATAGCTACTATGAACGTACATGATCAGTTTATCAATCATGGAGTTAGGAACAACTATCCTCCATGATTCCTTTTGATTAAACTTTATGTTATACATAAGCAAATTTTGATAAATTTTATACTTTCTAAAAATCATTTTAACGCGTTCATTTTTACTGTTTATATTATCATGATTATTTAAGATAGTCATGATCCTATTTAATCTGATATCCTGACTCTGAATCATAGTGAGAATATTATAATCAGCAGCTATAGATTCATCCCAAACCAAATCTACGTTACTTACAATTAAGTTTTGACTATTGGGATTTTGTGACATTAAACAGATAGGGTGGCGACTAAGAATATCAGCAGGGATATTCTGTCTCCCTTCAATATATAGTACTCTATAATTGAACTGTTGGAGATATAAGCTCCACCTAATAAGTCTCTTATTACTGAGGTAGCTTTTATTTAAAAACTTTAAGCTTCTATGTTCGGTCAATACAATCACACTAGAACCTAATAAAATTGCCTTAATTTCTGAAAAGCCCAGACAACAGCTAGGGTTTCCTTTTCAGTTATAGTGTAGTTCAAAGCAGCACCTCCCAGATGTCTGCTCAAGAAGTACAATACATAAGATACCTGATCCTCATCGAGTTGAAATAACACTACACCCAGACCATAGTAACTGCTATCTGTTTGCACACAAAATGTTTTATTGAAATCAGGATATATTAAAATTACGTGTTTTAAAATTTTTTTTTTAATCAAATTAAATTCACTATCATGATTAGTGGTCCACTTCCACCTCTCAGCCTTTTTTAGCAATTTGGGTAAATGTATAGTGTCCTCAGCAAAATTTTGATAAAAGCGGTTGTAGTAATTACACAACCCAAAAAATGATTTCAGTTGCTTTACAGTTTTTGGTGTGGGAAAGCATTGAATAGCTGCAATCTTTTCTGGATGGGGCTGGATGCCATCCTCATTTATTAAATGTCCCAGAAAAGTAATTTCTTTAGCTGTTATTGAACACTTTTCCAAATTAATTTTGACATTTTTCATAGCGCATTCATTAAAAAACATTTCTAAGTGTTGGAGATGCTCTTCTAAACTGTCAGAAGCAATGACGATATCGTCCACATACATGACGATTTTTTCCTTTAATTACTTTGAAAAAATCATGTCCAAACATCTGATTAAGCCAGCACCGCTATTAATGAGACCAAAAGGCATCCATCTGAAAACATACGACTGGCCTTGAAAACGAAATGCTGTGTATTGCTGATCATTCTCATGTAACGGTATTTGCCAATAACTAGCTGTTAAATCAAATGTAGAGAAAATTGACCTCTTATGAAACTTAGTTAGGAGCTCATGTACGGGTGGAGGAATGTCACGCTCTGGCACAGTTATAGTATTTAACATGCGAGCATCCAAACATACCCTAATATTGTCATCCTTCTTCTTTACAATAACCAGTAGGTTTATGTAAGGAGAAGGGCACTTTTTATTATTTTCCACTCTAGCATCATGTCTATTTGACTCTGTACCTCGTCCTTATATTGGTAAGGGATCGGGTACATCTTTTGATGGAAAGGATCATTACACTTCAATTTAATACGATGGGTATATCCCTTTATTATACCAGGGATTTTAGAAAAAAATGCTTTTAAAGCTATACATTAATTAATATAATTTCTCACTTAATTTAGAATCGACTGCATAAATATGTTCAATTTTTGCTTTTATGCTAGCATCAATCAATGTATTATGGATACATAGTAATTGATTGGAAAGGTTATGCACACCATATTCAAAATTAAGCCTTTCCTTCTTACAAGTAAAAATTTTGTTATAAAAATCTATTTGACAATCATTTAAAATCATGAAGTCAGCACCTATTATGGCTTCATGTATCAATCCAGGCATATTAAGAAAAACATGCCCAAACTCTGTGTTATTAATTTTGAAGGTAATCCAAACTTGTTTATTTTTTAATTTCGTTCTCTTTCCATTTGCCAGAGTTACTTATATTTGTTTTACTGGCAATGAAGGTATATCACCTTTTATGCATACCAGATTTTTATAAGTTGACTCTGATAATATGTAAACTTGGCTTCCGGAGTCAATCAATGCTTCAACTTTTATATTTTCAATATTTAAAATTACAACCGGACATTGATACATTATAGGCGGTTCACCTATAATAAAAGGTTTTAAAAAATCAATGTCTAAATCTAAAGTATTTAGCATCCACATCTGATCATTCCCCAATTAGTTAGCACCGGGTCCTTGCAAAGAGGAACTAATACACAAAGACCTTTTCAGTTTAACTTTTTCTCACTTGTTTTAACATTTGGTCTTTTTAAAATTGTAGTAATACCACTAGTAGAGGGTTGACTATTTTGTGCCTCTACCCTACTCCTAGACTTATCAAATCTAACTGCTTTCTTAACTAGGGAGATATCCTATCTCTATTTCTAGAATTATATCTCCTCTTAAAACCTGCTTGAAATCTTTGACTATTATTGCTAATGTTAATATTTGATAACGGATAATTATTTCTTTCCCTATTTGCTTTGAATCTACTGTCTAAAGACGTTTCAGTGATTTCAAGTGCGTCCAATATCTCTGACATATCTTCTATCGAATAACGGTCTTTTGCAATTAATAATTGCTCCACATTTCTGGGAAAATTATGGCGTACTATCCTGACTATCTGCGCTTCAGATAATGGACATGCAGTAAGCGTTTTAAATCGGACAGCCTGGCTTCGAAAGAAACTAGTATAACTGCTTTTGCTAGAGTGATATTTTTCTTGAGTTATCTCGAACCTAATACTATCTTATTTGTCTGCGTTCCAGAAACTCCCTATAATTAAATATCTAAAGTCGCCATAAGTATTTGGCCTTTCAAAGAGCGACTGTCACCAGTCTTTGGCAGTGCCACCTAAATGATTACTACAGATGGCTAATTTTTCCTTTTCTGTTAGAACACATATTGAAAATAGCTCATCCAAACTATTCAGAAACTCAGATGGGTTTTCGGTATAGTCTCCTCTAAACGGTTTGACCCTCATAAAACGTAATGCCATCGAGCTATTCGAACCACCGTCACAAATAATATTTTCTCTAGCTGGTTTGCTGTCTATTTCTTTAACATTAGTATGTTCTAATTGTTTATTCTCACCTTTTCTTA
Source organism: Epiperipatus broadwayi (assembly GCA_028023455.1). Lineage (NCBI taxonomy): Eukaryota > Metazoa > Onychophora > Udeonychophora > Euonychophora > Peripatidae > Epiperipatus > Epiperipatus broadwayi. The sequence goes on along the minus strand of JAQFVV010000691.1, from coordinate 239,603 downwards.
GACATTCTATTTTATCTACTGGGGATGGAGTTATACAGTCTTCATATTTACTACTCAATACTTTTTCTTTGCCTAACTCTAAAGTTTTATTACTTATGGACTTAATCTCCTCCATTTGTTCATACACTTGTTGCAACTTTTCTTCGAAATTTATCTGTCCAATCATTTGTTCTACATATAACTTCTGTTCATTTTTAACTTATCCAAGTTTTGATCTACTATTTCTCTACACTCATTGTTATTCTTTTCCAACTGCTGTGCCTGTTCTTTTACATCTTTCTGTAAACACTTCATATTCTCTCCAACTTTAGATCTATACTTATGTTCATCATCTTTCTGAATACCAAGATCTTTTAATTTCTCAACCAAATCTTGTTCTATTTCTGTCTTTACATCTATCCTAGTTTGCACTATCAAATCCTTGAACTTCTCTACTAATTCTTTCTCCATTTCATCTTTCACAGTTATTCTGGTCTGCACTACCTCTTCCTTTACAATTTTAAAATTTTCATCCATACGACCTATATGATCTTTTATTTCACCAATTTCGCGATCAACATCTGATTTATTACTATTAAGCTTCTGATTTAAGTTGCCATTGTTTATCTGACACTGATTGATAGATTCTTCTATTTGCTTGCTCAAACCCTTTATAGTATTCTCAGAAAATTCGGAAAATTTATTTTTTAGCAATTACTGATTCTTATAATCCATGTGCTCTATTTCTTCCTTTAAAGAACCAATGACTTTTTCATTGCTATTAAATCTCAAATCCAAATTATTAAATTTATCTTGTACTTCCACCTTAAAATCTTCTACTGTTTACAGGTTTCATTAAGTTTTTGATTCATATTTTCTACACAAGTTCTGATTTCATTACTATTTTTGTCCACATTTTCACTAAGAGATTCTAATCTTATATTTGTTTTATTTAGGTTTTCATTAAGAAACTCAATATTTTTACTCATATTATCATTAATAGCTTTTGTATCCTCTCTATTTTTAATCATATTTTCATTAAGAATATTAAATTTTATATTACTATCTTCTCTATTTTTTCTATTATCTTCTTTATGAGCTTTTGTATCCTCTCTATTTTTAATCATATTTTCATTCATCTCCTTCATCATCAATAACATTTGAGATATTTGGGAGTTCTCTACCTCCTTTTTAGGCACTATTATCTTTTCTTCCACTGTTTTAATTTCCATAACCTCTTCTTTTATCTTACTATCTATAATTTGGACACTATCTACAACTGTTTCCATTTCGATTAAGTTTTCTATTTCTCGTTTCTCTTCACAACTATCATCGACAATAAACTCAGATATTTCACTCTCTAAATTATTATATTGATTATTCATTTTTTTTTTTACAAATACGCTTTTTCAAAACTCAATATTTAAACAATATATTACTATTAATGTTTCATAAAAATAGTTTCTTACCAGTTTCTCTTATCCCCATCTAACCATCACCCACAATAAACCATAGATAATACCCTTTTTACACCTTATACAATCCAATCCTAAATAACAATAACGATTAACATTATGTGTCACAACATTATTTTCCCACACGCATGATTCACAGATATTTTGCACATAATAAAATATTTTCAAAATATATTTTAATATTTCAATAATTGACATGGACATAGTAAATACTAAATAATCGTTAGCCACATATGCATATTTTAAAATATTATTTGCTAATTGTTTTACAAACAATATAATACTATTTTTAAGCAATCATATTATCTACCACATAAAATTGCAATATTTTTAGTAATAAGCACTTAGTTCACTATAATAATCAAATCCTAAATAATTATTGCTATAATAAAATATTAAATTATCTATCTTCTGTGAGATATACCTATCAATAATTTTCAAAGTTACACGAACAAATTCTAATACTAACTATTGTATTGTATATTCTTAATTACTTTCCTAATATATCTCGTAGCCTAAATGTTTGGGTATCACAATCTGACATATCGATTGTATTTCCAACTACACATCGTGCAGTCACATTGGAGGAGCAAAATCTAAACGTCTGTTGGTTGAATCTGATGCCCTTACTAACACATCTCGAGCCCCTAAAGTTGGCGCGCCATAATCTGACCTTGCCCTCGTGCAGCTCCACTTCCGGATAATATATGGTATAAAATAAAACGGATTCTATCTCAGTTAATAATTAATAACTAAAATATTCAGTATGAAAATTAAAATATTTCACTAGCTCAAATTTAAAATACGAATAAGGTTCAGTTTATAAAAATAAATTAAATAAATATTTAATATGTTCATGAGACTTCAAGTGAAAATACAGGTGACAAGATAGATTACATTGAGCCAATATCCTACAGGATACTACCTCCATGGCATAAGAACACTATCCCCCCCTTTTATTTTCAAATAACAAACTCATAATATTCTCTACGACTTTAATAACTTCTACTCACTAAGATTAAATTAATAATTAAATCTTAATCTTCTATTTAATAATCTAGCTCAATAAAATAATCTCAGGTTCATAAAGTTTATTATAAGTTAATTTAAAAATACAGTAGTAAAATATGAGAAGGGATTTTATGTCATAATCTACTATACTTAAACTAATAATAATAAATAACAGTAATAATATTCTTCATTGTTTAACTAATTTGGTATAACATTTCTTTTTACTATAATTTTATTACCATAATAAAATAATGAAATAATATAATATGATCTTATATCTTCATGTAATGATATAATAAATACGTGGTAGCATTTTAATAATCTGACAAACAAAATAAGTATGGCAAATGATAGCATATAATTTAATATAATATTGTGATAACTGATTTATGACCAATAAAATAATGTAAGATTATGATTATTTAATTATAATGAATACCAATAAAATATTTAAAATTTTTAAATAATTCTCTATTTATCTTTTTGTGCAAAATTATATATTTGTTTCAATTATTATGCATATATCACGATTTCATGAAGCGATGTGGAGAAATAAATAACTCGGACACAAAATTTTTGAAATAACAAAATTTAACAAAGTTTATTACTAACAAAAAATAAATAAACAATTTATTTACACTATTTACAGTGGATATCCTTAACTTTTTTACTTTACAGTTTGATCTACCGGGTTATAAAAAAAATAATTTATATTTCAATTATATCTTTATTTAGATTTAGGACAAAATTTAAAAAAAAATGTTACTATTTGGTTTCTCATTATGGTTAACTTATTACAAATATATTTATCTACTTTATTAGCAACAGCATTTTATCCTTAATATTATTAAACTATCTTATTTTAAAAATTCATACTTAGAAAAACATTCTATAGAAAACAAAATTTTATAATGAGTATGGATTTCTCAAAATATTAAAAAAAATTTCATCTTGCAAAGTCAAAGATGTTACACAAAATATTATCCAAAATTCAGTACTAGATTTTAGTATTTATCACACAATGTTTACTAATCATAATATATTCTTCTTTAAGCCTTACTTTAGTATGATATAAGTGTAATCATCAATATATTTCTGTTAATCAATAAACAAAAAATATACTATGCATATTGTTTACATAATTTACTTTGTACTATTGTATTTTAAAAATATGCAATACTTATTTTTCTCTTAAAAAAATAATACTAAAGCATTTAAAATTATTATCACTTTAAAGAAAATATCTTTGTTTAGATACTTTATTTTAAAAAAGTTTATATTTCATTTCCGAAATAAAATTCAAAATATATTCTATGATTCTTTTCTTTCCTTAGGATACTTTGGATCTTCAATTTTAAGTTATAATATTCTGCTCCTTATAAGCAAATAAACTAATCTTATCCAAAAACGATAGCATAACCTTAGTTCTAAATTATTTATCATTTCTTTTAAACATATCTTACTGAACGATGCAGTTACATGAAATAAAGATAGCGAAAACAGATGCATAGGATTAAGGAAGAAAGCTAGAGTATTACTCTTAACATATCTCAAAATCATGGCACAGTGTGAAGAGGTAGGACATTTACCTGCCTAATATCCTCTAGTACAGGGACGATGTTAAAGCTATTTCTTCAGCTTTATTAGAACATCAAATATTTAAAGAAATATAAACACTGTCCAAATAAAATGTGTATCAGTCATAGGGCTATGTTAACTATGCTGATAACCACATAAAGACTAAATATTATTTCCATTCCTTATAACATCCTATTTCTTAAAAACATCATCTTGGTTTCCTGTTCACTACGTACTTCCAAGCCACTATCTCAACATTATTTCTCAAGATTTTTCTACATCTTACATCGATAAAATAACTATCTGCATTTACAAAAACAATAAATAAAATTCATTAATAGTTAAACAATCTAGCTGTTCCACAAGAAAAGTCTGCTCACTTCATTATTCTATATGTATAATCATATACAATCTACTTAGACAATATTTGAATATCCTAACATGAAAATTTTAAAAGAATCACATAATTATTTGCTATGCTGGATTATATTACTAATAAAAAAAAAATTGTCGTATGCATATCTTCAAATCAATCCTATCTCATAATGTTTTTTTAAAATGTTGTATAAAATGCGGTACATATAAGTAAAAAAAAACTTTTACACTTCATTCTTCCAATTTATGGATGATCTAAAGAAAACAAAAAAAATATACATTATAAATTATCAATAGTTATTATTATTACCAATAACCTTTATCTAGTCATCGTGTTCAGTAGGCTTCCTTTATCCACTTGAGCATTGCAGATATAAAAAAAAATTCACACCTATACACTTTATATTAAAATATTTTTAGCTAAATTATTAGATTGTTATATTATAAAATTTTAATATTAATAAATTAATGATTTTATGTTTTCCTAATCTTATATAAAAATTTAGATTAAAACTAGGTTAACAAAATAAAAGGAATCAAAACTATAATTACATATTTTCTTGACGATAGTTCGTGATATGTCCAAAATGTTTATCATTTTCTCTAGAGTTTTAAAAAAATGTTCTTCTCCGAGCGCGTTAAAGTTTAAAATAAAAATAATTATTAATCCATTTAATAAAATTTATAGAAAATAATCCTTGGTTTTAGTATTTAAGACGATAATTATTAAATCATAATATTAATTAATCCCGTGAAGCTTCTTAATCTTCTCTACCAATATTCTCTGTGTATCCGATGCATCAATCCATCTAATTTCACTTTTAAAATATTCGATAAACATTTAAGTACTATTTGTATTTTCATGGATCCAATTTTTTATTCATCTATGTGTTCACTTTTTTTTTCTATGTTACCTTCTTGATACATTTAAACTTTCGTTTGGTAATATATGATATAAAATATATTTTAAAAATGTTACCTTCAGAAAGGATATAACATTTTACTCCTTTTGATATAATATATTATAAAATGATTCATGCAATATACAATTGTCTTATTACTATTTAAATATAAATCTTGGATAGACTAATAAATAATAATGTGTCTCCAATTTTTTCATTAGACTCCGTATGATGTCCGAGCTGTGGTTTTTTATGTACCAAAACAGTTCTTCGGTGAAATATTAATAAAGCTGTATCAATAAATATTCCAAACATTTTTTCAGCATTACAACTTATATCCATTTTATTTCGTAGTATATCCATTTTTATTGCGAAGTTTAGGTTAAACTTTTAGATAAAATACGACTAGTAAGTACTTTAAAAATTAGAAAATCATCTCCACGAAGTTTCTAAATATATATATATATTTTTCTAAAACTTTCTTTTGCAAATCACGTTAAAATTATCAATTAGTTTTTGCAAAATAAATGATAAGAAACTACCAACAAAAAATTGACTTTCTCCGGTTTCAATACATTATTATTCTACCCCAATAACTTAGTTATGACAATATGTATAGTCTGTAATAATACTTATTCCTATTGGTTAATTCTTACTTTAGCTTGAGAACAAATTTACATATTTTTAGTTTATAGTAGAATTATATTTGAAAATAAAAAATTTATGACATAATGAACTTAAAATATTACTTTTAAATAAATTATTTTTTTATTAAAACTATTTAAACATTTAAAATAACTTTTAAAATAACATTTAATAACTTATTTCATTTTTTAATATTCAATTTATCTATTTTTATTTAAATAAAATATTTAATTCTTATATTATGAATGTATTCGTCTTTATTACATTATTTAAACATGTTATATGATAGTTAACTTAATGCTTAATACTATTTACTTTTATAATAGGCAATAATTCTATCCAATTCTATAATATAACTTTTAAAATATTTTAAACTTTGTTATTAATTCAAAAAAGCAGTGTGTGAAAGTATACATTAAAAGTCACATGATTAATATCTTTGACAGACGATTTTTAATCTATTTCTCTGCCTAGACAAATAAAATTGATACACTTATTATATTATATAAAATAATTATAAAAAATTTGGAAGAATAATTTAGAAAATATAAAATTAAATACAATTTTCACCATCATAAAGTTTATTTTAAAATATACTATACTAATTTTGACTATTAAATATGATTATAAATTTAAACACTGTATTTATTAACTTATCAGTTTTAAATTATAAAATCCAATTTATTAAATATACTTTTAATTTTTTATAGCTGTGTTATTTAATATGGCCAGCTTTTACAACCATATGAAACAACAATAGTTAAGCTTTACATAACTATTTTTAAATGATTTTATATACTACGCATTCTCTTTAGCTTCAAATTGTACTTTAAAGATATAATCGACAAACTATAATTAATAAATCAAAAGAACATATTCTAAAATTTAATTTTTTTAGTAATTGACTGTTATAAACTATTACTGACCTATGGAGAAGAACACATAACCTCCTCCTTTGAACAAAAAATTTAAATTAAACATCTATCTTAATATTTACTCTATCCATTGATACTTAATATCTTTATCATTTGCTATAACCAAATTTTATCTTATACTACTGAAATATAAAAGAATATACTGTTTTAATACAAACCTATAAAATATTTGGACATTACACTCAGAATCTCAACTAGTAATACTAGAAAAAATTTTCTACACTTTTGAAGGGTATGGGATTAGACTCCTAGCGTTGTACGTCCCTTTTTAACCATCTGGTGTAGTCAACATGAAAGCATTTTCTTTTACTTTGCTAAAAATCTTATATGGACCCTCGTATAACTCAATAAATTTCTTAAATTGATTTCTTTGAAGGTTGCTAACATGGGGTGTTCTAACAAGAACTAAATCATCTTTGAACGGATGTGGTCTATTATGGGATTTTTTTTACTCTCTTAGCACCCAAAATAGTGTGCTTTTTTCTATAGGTCAGTAATAGTTTATAACAGTCAATTACTAAAAATTTTAAATTTTAGAATATGTTCTTTTGATTTATTAATTATAGTTCTTCGATTATATCTTTAAAGTACAATTTGAAGCTAAAGAGAATGCGTAGTATATAAAATCATTTAAAAATAGTTATGTAAAGCTTAACTATTGTTGTTTCATATGGTTGTAAAAGCTGGCCATATTAAATAACACAACTATAAAAATTAAAAGTATATTTAATAAATTCGATTTTAATAGTTTTAAAACTGATGAGTTAATAAATACAGTGTTTAAATTTATAATCTTATTTAATAGTCAAAATTAGTATAGTATATTTTACAATAAACTTTATGATGGTGAAAATTGTATTTAATTCAATATTTTCTAAATTATTCTTCCAAATTTTTTATAATTATTTTATATAATATAATAAGTGTATCACTTTTATTAGTCTAGGCAGAGAAATAGATTAAAAATCGTCTGTCAAAGTTATTAATCATGTGACTTTTAATGTATACTTTCACACACTGCTTGTTTGAATTAATAACAAAGTTTAAAATATTTTAAAAGTTATATTATAGAATTGGATAGAATTATTGCCTATCATAAAAGTAAATAGTATTAAACATTAAGTTAACTATCGTATAACATGTTTAAATAATGTAATAAAGACGAATACATTCATAATATAAATATTAAATATTTTATTTAAATAAAAATAGATAAATTGAATATTAAGAAATGTAATAAGTTATTAAATGTTATTTTAAAAGTTATCTTAAATGTTTAAATAGTTTTAATAAAATAATAATTTATTTAAAAGTAATATTTTAAATAATATTTTAAGTTCATTACATCATATTTTTTTTATTTTCAAATATAATTCTACTATAAACTAAAAATATGTAAATTTGTTCTCAAGCTAAAGTAAGAATTAACCAATAGGAATAGGTATTCTTACAGACTATAAATATTGTTGTAACTAAGTTATCGGGGGAGATTAATAATGTATTGAAACCGGAGAAAGTCAATTTTTTTTGGTACTTTCTTATCGTTTATTTTGCAAAAACTAATTGATAATTTTAAAGTGTTTTGCAAAAGAAAGTTTTAGAAAAAATATATATATATTTAGAAACTTCGTGTAGATGATTTTCTAATTTTTAAAGTACTTACCAGTCATATTTTATCTAAAAGTTTAACCTAAACTTCGCAATAAAAATAGATATACTATGAAATAAAATGGATATAAGTTGTAATGCTGATATTTCACTGAAGAACTGTTTTGGTACATAAAAAAACACAGCTCGGACATCATACGGAGTCTAATAAAAAAATTGGAGACGCATTATTATTTATAAGTTTAGCCAAGATTTATTTTTAAATAGTAGTAAGACAATTGTATATTGCATGAATCATTTTATAATATATTATATCAAAAGGAGTAAAATGTTATATCCTTTCTGAAGGTAACATTTTAAAAAAAATATTTTATATCATATATTACCAAACGAAAGTTTAAATGTATCAAGAAGGAAACATAGAAAAAAAAAAGTGAACACATAGATGAATAAAAAAATGGATCCATGGAAATACAAATAGTACTTAAAAGTTTATCGAATATTTTAAAAGTTAAATTAGATGGATTGATGCATCGGATGCACAGAAAATATTGGTAGAGAAGATTAAGAAGCTTCACGGGATTAATTAATATTATGATTTAATAATTATCGTCTTAAATACTAAAACCAAGGATTATTTTCTATAAATTTTATTAAATGGATTAATAATTATTTTTATTTTAAACTTTAACATGCTTGGAGAAGAACATTTTATAAAACTCTAGAGAAAATGATAAACATTTTGGACTTATCAGGAACAATCGTCAAGAAAATATGTAATTATAGTTTTGATTCCGTTTATTTTGTTAACCTAGTTTTAATCTAAATTTTTATATAAGATTAGGAAAACATAAAAACCTTAATTTATTAATATTAAAATTGTATAATATAACAATCTAATAATTTAGCTAAAAATATTTTAATATAAAGTGTATGGGTGTGAATTTTTTTTTTATATCTGCAATGCTCAAGTGGATAAAGGAAGCCTACTGAACACGATGACTAGATAAAGGTTATTGGTAATAATAATAACTATTGATAATTTATAATGTATATATTTTTTGTTTTCTTTAGATCATCCATAAATTGGAAGAATGAAGTGTAAAAGTTTTTTTACTTATATGTACCGCATTTTATACAACATTTTAAAAAACATTATGAGATAGGATTGATTTGAAAATATGCATACGACAATTTTTTTTTATTAGTAATATAATCCAACATAACAAATAATTATGTGATTCTTTTAAAATTTTTATGTTAGGATATTCAAATATTGTCTAAGTAGATTGTATATGATTAGACATATAGAATAATGAAGTGAGCAGACTTTTCTTGTGGAACAGCTAGATTGTTTAACTATTAATGAATTTTATTTATTGTTTTTGTAAATGCAGATAGTTATTTATCGATGTAAGATGTAGAAAAATCTTGAGAAATAATGTTGAGATAGTGGCTTGGAAGTACTTAGTGAACAGGAAACCAAGATGATGTTTTAAGAAATAGGATGTTATAAGGAATGGAAATAATATTTAGTCTTTATGTGAATATCAGCATAGTTAACAAAGCCCTATGACTGATACACATTTTATTTGGACAGTGTTTATATTTCTTTAAATATTTGATGTTCTAATAAAGCTGAAGAAATAGCTTTAACATCGTCCCTGTACTAGAGGATATTAGGCAGGTAAATGTCATACCTCTTCGCACTGTGCCATGATTTTGAGATATGTTAAGAGTAATACTCTAGCTTTCTTCCTTAATCCTATGCATCTGTTTTCGCTATCTTTATTTCATGTAACTGCATCGTTTAGTAAGATATGTTTAAAAGAAATGATAAATAATTTAGAACTTAGGTTATGCTATCGTTTTTGTATAAGATTAGTTTATTTGCTTATAAGGAGCAGAATATTATAACTTAAAATTGAAGATCCAAAGTATCCTAAGGAAAGAAAAGAATCATAGAATATATTTTGAATTTTATTTCGGAAATGAAATATAAACTTTTTTTAAAAATAAAGTATCTAAACAAAGATATTTTCTTTAAAGTGATAATAATTTTAAATGCTTTAGTATTATTTTTTTAAGAGAAAATAAGTATTGCATATTTTTAAAATACAATAGTACAAAGTAAATTATGTAAACAATATGCATAGTATATTTTTTTGTTTATTGATTAACAGAAATATATTGATGATTACACTTATATCATACTAAAGTAAGGCTTAAAGAAGAATATATTATGATTAGTAAACATTGTGTGATAAATACTAAAATCTAGTACTGAATTTTGGATAATATTTTGTGTAACATCTTTGACTTTGCAAGATGAAATTTTTTTAATATTTTTGAGAAATCCATACTCATTATAAAATTTTGTTTTCTATAGAATGTTTTTCTAAGTATGAATTTTTAAAATAAGATAGTTTAATAATATTAAGGATAAAATGATGTTGCTAATAAAGTAGATAAATATATTTGTAATAAGTTAACCATAATGAGAAACCAAATAGTAACATTTTTTAAAAAATTTTGTCCTAAATCTAAATAAAGATGTAATTGAAATATAAATTATTTTTTTTATAACCCGGTAGATCAAACTGTAAAGTAAAAAAGTTAAGGATATCCACTGTAAATAGTGTAAATAAATTGTTTATTTATTTGTTGTTAGTAATAAACTTTGTTAAATTTTGTTATTTCAAAAATTTTGTGTCCGAGTTATTTATTTCTCCACATCGCTGCATGAAAACACGATATATGCATAATAATCGAAACAAATATATAATTTTGCACAAAAGATAAATAGAGAATTATTTTAAGAATTTTAAATATTTTATTGGTATTCATTATAATTAAATAATCATAATCTTACATTGTTTATTGGTCATAAATCAGTTATCACAATATTATATTAAATTATATGCTATCAGTTGCCACACATATTTTGTTTGTCAGATTATTAAAATGCTACCACGTATTTATTATATCATTACATGAAGATATAAGATCATATTATATTATTTCATTATTTTATTATGGTAATAAAATTATAGTAAAAGAAAAGATATACAGAATTAGTTAAACAATGAAGAATATTATTACTGTTATTTATTATTATTAGTTTCAGTGTAGTAGATTATGACATATAATCCCTTGTCATATTTTACTACCGTATTTTAGAATTAACTTAGAATAAACTTTATGAACCTGAGATTATTTTATCGAGCTAGATTATTATTAAATAGAAGATTAAGATTTAATTATTAGTTTAATCTTAGTGAGTAAAAGTTATTAAAGTCGTAAGAATACTATGAGTTTGTTATTTGAAATAGTAATAAGGGGGGATAGTGTTCTTATGCCATTGAGGTAGTATCCTGTAGGATATTGGCTCAATGTAATCTATCTTGTCACCTGTATTTTCACTTCAAGTCTCATGAAAATATTAAATATTTATTTAATTTATTTTTATAAACTGAACCTTATTCGTATTATAAATTTGAGCTAGTGAAATATTTTAATTTTAATACTGAATATTTTATTTATTAATTATTAACTGAGATAGAACCCGTTTTATTTTTTACCATATATTATCTGGAAGTGGAGCTGCACGAGGGCAAGGTCAGAATATATATATATATATATATATATATATATATATAAGACTTAGTTTGTGCATTTATATGTGTAAAATTTAAATATTAATAGACAGATATTTCTACTTGATCACACAAATCATCTACTGTTTTTAAAAGGAAAATGACACAAATCATCTACTGGGTAACAAAAGTAAGAAACATGGTTGTAGAGGCGCTACAGTCACTGATTTGAAAAAAAAAAAAAAAAAAAACATTAAAGTTCCACCAATAACGAAAATGTTAAATTAACAGGTTTTTTAAAAAAAATATTTCCAAATAGGAGACAATTTGCATATATCATCTCACTTATTGATACCTTTTGACCTTTTTAATATCTCAATGGCTTCTCTGATTTTACATTTGTAGAGATTATCACATTTGGATATGATTCTGGTACTAGAAAATTCAATTTTATGACCTGAATCAATAGTAGTGGGTGAGAGTCCTGGTGATGATGTGTTGTTTATCTGCACTAGCATGTTCATCTCTCCTACCAATGATGCCATGATTACTCATACCTATGATATAAGAATGAACATTGCATAATTTTCAAGTCAATGTAACCAAAGCCAAAACCCAAAACATATTTCTGATTTTAATAAAACATTCAAGACAAAAATAAATAATGGTTGTCCACTACAGAAGTTGTTGAAGTAAAATGATGAAATTCTGATAGAATCTACTAAATTACATGAATAGCACAAATTTGACACCACTTGAGAACATTCAGCTTGGGAAACTAAATAAAGAGTAGCCTTTGTCCAATATTTCATACAAGTCACAATTCTATTGCTGAAATACATTTAAAGAGGATTAGTATTTGAATAACTTACAAGAATTATTTGCATTGAATAGCCTAGACAGTCAGAAAAAACTAGTCATTTCCAGCAACCAATAGTATAACTTCATGAATGACTGCCAGAGATTGCTACTTCAAAACTTTGATGCCTATGGAGATTGCATTCATGCTATTATGACTAACTTATGGAATTAAAAAAAAACAAGTGTGTTTGGAGTTACAATTAATCCATGATAAATGACATTACATTAATTATAACATTACTTAGATCTGTTTCTATCAGATTACCAAAATAAAAATTTTGAGTGCATTCTTTCTATATGAACAAATTATCCAGATTATATTGAAAAATTTGCATAGCATATTCAATAAAAATTGATAGCTGTTAATTATTGTGCAATGTAAGTGGTAAAGGAATGTCTCAGGTTTATTGGACACTACTTAATTTCTTACAGAAGAAATAAATAAGAATAGGAGGTAATACCCAAGCTATCAAATAGCAAATTAAGTGTACTTAGATAAGAGCAGGTAATGGAAATTCAACTTATATATGAATGTCATTTATCAAAAAAAAATTATGCATGCTATCCACCTAAGTCATTTAGGAGATATCATTATGCTACCTCTATATGCCAGTTTGTCTTTGGGAAAAAGTACCCTGATGTAGTATCAAACTTTGCTATTAAGACAACTGGAGCTAAACAAAATCTTGATTAGTAAACTGGTGATAAGTGGTTCTGTGGACAAATTTGGAGAGTAACAATTATAAGTATAATTTTGATTAAGCTTAATTTTGAGGAATTTAAAATCAAGCCAATTAATATTCTTTTCTCACATTTATGGCTCTGAAGTCAATATTATATTCAATGGTATTACAACCTTCTATATTGTATATTGGTAAGCATTTCATTGCCAACTATTTGCGAAATTGTATTCAATAGAACAATTGATAAAAATGTCCATTTTAAAAACTTATGCAGATAAATGTAAAATATGTAATTCGATTTTATGTCATTTGATTTTATGTTAACTTTAAATTATAGATTTTTACAAATTTACTAAGATAAAGATTCAATTTTAACTTCTATTGTTTGAATTATGAAATGTTATTTCTATATGACCAAGAATAATTAAAAACTTAAAGAACATCAGCAATTTGAAGGACTACAGTCTATTTCAGTGAAAATCTAATCCTGTATCATATCAATACCAATACTAACATAAATGACAATAAGTCACATAGTAGAGTGAGATATTATAAAGAAGTGTACCTCATCTTACATAATTCATTGGATATCATAAGGAAAATGGATGGATCTATGTGCATCTGGATATATATTAGTTTCTAATTTTTCTTACAATCCTGGAAGATGATGTCACTCCAGATGTACAGGAGCCTTGATCTAAATTTGGAAAAAAGAGAGATTTACAAGAGAAATTTAGATTACCAGTTATTGGAAGATATTTTTTGCAAACTTATGACAAAAAATTCACTTCATTTTTTCTGGGAATCATTATTATGTTTATGTAAGAGTGATATAACATCATAAATAGTTGTGCAATTTTAAGACGTTTCTTTGGATAGGTTATAACCAAAAAAGTTAAAATTATTTTTATAATGCATGCATAATGTTGTGATAACATCTGAAAATATTGCAGAGCACATAATATTTGAGAATTTTTTTCACCAAATATAATAAAAATTAATCTTAAAAAATAAAACCATCACTTATAGCTTTTTTTTTTCAGAGTATTATCTTTCACTTTGAGAAGATAACTACAGTTCAGAAATTTTCTTTATCAGAAATAAAAGGGAGATGCTCTTTTTTGACATGTGCAATTTTTACCATCATTTTGAATATCATACAATATATATATATATATATATATATATATATATATATATATATATATATATATATATATATATATATATATATATATATATATATATATATATATATATATATATTGTAACCTCATCTTTCTCGGCGCAATCTTTCACTTATTTAACCTCAATAAACTCTCATTTATTTAAAGTAGCTAGTCAATTGAATTTTATACTAACTTTAGAATCAAATATACCCGGGGCGCCAAATTGCAGCTATAAACTGTAATGCCCACCAGAGATCATCATCATTAGCCAATTTACGACTATAGAAGATACTGGAGAAAGTAATTAAATTGTCTCTCAAAAATAATAATAATAAAAATAATATTGATAAAACCATTCAATCTGCGTGGTCCTAATTTGAAACTCGGATGAGTCATGTAAATATTTCATGATAAATTTATCATTAAATCTACAATAAGAAGACAACTTTCTTCCACAACATTATCATAAATATCTGATCTCGAGTGGTAGCTACAGAAAATATTATATACAGTTCTCATTTATATCTGACTGGATATAAATCAGTAATTAATGCAGAGAACTCATAATCCATGTTCATAATAGAAAATTATTATTTAATTTAATACTAGATAAAAATTATCACAAATAAATCCTCCCCATTTAATTCCATTACTTTATTTTTCGTTCTCAGCATCTATCACTTTCAATAGCTACAATTATATAACACGGGATGTCTGTGTTATGTTCTCTAATCTGAGAAACCCTAATCTTATTTCTCTAACACACATATATCTTTTGATCCTATCAATTCATGATCCCTATTTTAATAATAATATAATAATTTCATTATAATATGCGACTTGACTTCCAAACTAGCTCTTAGACTAATATTCGAACTGCTCTTTCTCAAGGGCTAGATCTGTCAAGAGGTGCACTTATAAGCGATTACATTGTAATGGATATGATCCCAAATATCTTAAGTCAAATTTTAATATGAGTTTACTAGTGTGGAATCACTCTAAACACCGAGAGCAGGAAAGGGATTTTATGTCTGCTCCCAATATTCACAACATTACAATGAACCAAAATATTAAATTCATTAAACTTAACTATCCCCTGTCATTTTTATTCTATTATATCTCATCTATTGCCCAAACTTTAATTAATAATTTTAAACGTATCATATTTTGCTAGAGTAACTATGGAAGTAAACCATGGACATCACTCCGATACATCAATCAAAATCTACTTATGAAAGTAAAGTACGGAAATAAATCATAAAGTCAGATTATGCAAATGAATTATGAAATAAATTATGTGAAAATGAAGTTAATAAATGTGACTTTTATAAAATGATTTATGTTAAGCGAATTTAGAAATATTCGATAAAATCAATACTGTAAATCAATCACGGAAATAAATTATCAATATAAAATTAACTAAGTGAATCGAATATGGAAACAATATAATAATGCTTGGTCATCTATATCAACAGGATACTATTCCAGACTTGTTCTTTGCTGATATGCTTCATATTAGTCCTTTTAGCTGGTGTCAAACAAGATATCAATAGTGAGCTTTCATCCCACTGATTATCATGTAATATATCCTATGTTTAACTATTATCATATATTGTGACTAAATTTCTGAATAAAATTCTATATTTTATAAAAAAAAAAAAACAATATAATAATGACTACTGCAAATCGATCTTGGAAATAAATTATCAATAGAAAAATGAATATTTAAATTTAACTCTGAACTAATATTACTTTAAATATAGGTGCTGAATGTAGATCGTGGAGATATTTGAAACATCAAAACACAAAACACAATGTAATCTTACAACAATAATAAAATTTTATTACATTAACAATAATGATAAAATAAAATAAAATCAAAACACACTTAATTATAATATTGTTACACTCAAATATATGATTCCGATCTATTAAAGACTATGGTTCGAATACATGTTTAAAGTAACTACTTGTCTGGATGACTTATTTATTGTTTTGACCCATTTATTTATCAAATAAATAATTAATAATAATAATAAACACAAATGCTCACACATGGAATCAGAATTCCGTATATTTTTAGCTTTAAGAAAATTTATATCTTGGAAGAGAAGAAAACCTATAAATTTCTACTCCCCCCCCCCTTTTTTTTTTATTGTAAACATTGTCCATTGGACTATTCCAAAATAATATATTCGTTTCAATTATTCTAACTAGCAAGGTTAAATAATCATAAATTTTTAAATCATTTTATCTAGCAATAACTTTTACATTTCTAATGAGGAAGGATGATATGTCATAAAAATCCCCTACTGATCTTGCAAACGGGTTTAAATTCAAAACCCACACTTTTACCTTCATGCCTGTCAGATCTTTACATTTTTGACTGTATATATCTTGATAGGTCAGTATGTTCATTCAGCTTGACGACCTTAATTTACCATCATTCACAAAAAAATCAACACAGATCAATTAGTTTATTAATAAAAATATTTGTCATTCCTCATCATACATATACATCTGACTAAATCCTTATCCTGTCAGGGAAACTTTATTCTGTCCCACATAAAAAAAAAACTCTTTTCATATCCCATATTGCCATGCAGTATTTATAATGTGCACGCAGCAGTGTCTTGATAAGGAAAATAAAAAAAAACAATGACAATAACTCCTAACTTGAACTGTTTGATTGAGCCAGAGGGAGATCTTTTATCAAGATTTAGAGTCATGTAAAGAGCTCCTGCCTAGACGCCTACTCTCTATATTGGCATGTAAAACATTTTCTACTATTAAACAATAACTTTATTATTAATTCCTATCTCAACAAAATAAATGGAGTGAAACTCAGTCATCTCCGACTGCCATGTAAATAAATCATGAGACAGCTATTTCCCATCTATTGGGTGGTAGGATAACTTTACATTAGTAATGACAATCATTTATAGCTTTATATATGGCCACACATACACTGATTACAGTCTAGATAAATGACAATGGCTAACCAGATCCTGAATATAAAGAGTTTAAAGTGGATTAAAACAGATGAAAATTCAATGAGTGTTCAATTTTTGGATCATAAGATTACTAGAAATAAGGATAAACTGGATTACTATATTACTCTTAAACCAATAGCAAAAAGAGGATATATTCCATATGAATCAAAAGTACCAATGTCACATAAAATGGCAGGTTTGAAATCCTTTTTATTTAGAAATGATAACCTTTGTAAATATGCATCAGATATAACTAAAAATATTGAAGTTTATTGTAATGAGTTGTTAAACGTTGGATACAATTATGATTGTGTATATTATACTGTTAAAATTTTTACTTCTAAATATAAAAATATTAATAATAATGTTAATTTTTTTGATAAAAAGTTATGGATATCAATACCATATATATCGAATCAACAGGCAAGTTTCATTAAGAAAATTTATAAAGGAATATGTGATATAGCATTTTATGCACCACCTACATTGAATAAATTAATAAACAATTCAAAAGATAAAACTTTATTGACAAATAAAATTGTATCATTTACAAATGGACATGTAGGTGTGGTAGTGGATATATAGTTGAATCAAGGTGCACATTGGAAAAAGAACAAAAGAGCACATATTATTGTTTAAAAGGGTTCAAAATACGGAACAAAATTTTAAAAATAGTGAGAATTTATCAGCTTCTGTTTTTTATGACCATAATAAATCATGTATATATGGTTTTGATTTTGATTATAACAATGTAAAAATATTGGAAACTGAAAGAAATAACAATAAAAGAAAAATTAAAGAGGCGATGTTAATATATAAATATAAGCAAAATTTAATTAATCAGCAAATGTTAAGATAACAGAATTATGGGAAAGTTGACATTGAATTATGGGAAAGTTGACATTATAAATGTGATAATAAACAAAGCTACAACGTAGTGAAAGCGCTTCTAAGTTATAGTTATACATATAATTTTTATTGACTTTTAATTACTGTATTTTCAAATATTTATTTATATATATATGTGTGTGTGTGTATTCCTTAAAATAATTATCTGATAGTCTCTTATTTTTGTTAGAACTGTTTAAATAAATATTATTATAGCTGTGATGTCACTTTTTTCTAAAAGAATACATACTGTCATATAACAATTTTTGCTTATTTACAATTTAAAGATACTAACTAACCTGGTGTTACAATAACTATACATATGTATATAGTTCTATATAATAAAAATACCCCAAATTCAGAACTCAATCAGAGTAGCTAATAAAATAAACTATAAAACATTACCAACAGTTTTATAGCTATAAGAATTTTCAAACGTAAAGAACTACAAAATAACAACACATTTATACTAAACACTATCCACAATACCACTTACGTTGTTTATAGCTTTAACATTAAAAAAAAAAAAAAACTTTTAATATTTTTAATATTTTAATATAAATGTTATTCATCTATGAAAAAGATACAGGTCACACTTTATCTTGATGAAGATAAGGTTGTTTTCCATGAGAGAAATGAAATAAAAAGAATTAAAAAATATTTATTATTAAAAATCCATTGTTGGGAATCAATAAGCCTATTTAACCGTTCTTTTAATATTAAAAGTGTATGGGAGGTAAATGGAATTGTGGGTAATGTTTGTTATGTAAATATATTGTTATTTTGTAGTTCTTTACAATTGAAAAGTATATTGGTAGCAGTGAAATCATTGGTAGTATTTTAGAATTTATTTTCTTGGCTAGTCTGGTTGAATTTTGAATTTGGGATAATTTTTATTACTTATTGACAAGTTTAGCTCTACTTATATATATATATATATATATATATATATATATACCTAAGTAGAGGACATATAAATATATATCATCAACCATTATCAATCCACTGCAGGATGAAGGTCTCTCCAAGTTCAATTCATCTTCTCTGAAAATTAACTTCTCTTCTCCACATCACCCCTGCCCACTTTCTTATTCTATCCATCCATCTCACATGTGGTCTCTTTCTGGCTCATTTACAGTCTCTTGAAATACCGCTTAAAATTTTAATTGTCCATCTATTATCACCTCTTCTAGAAACATGTCCAGCCTAACTCCACTTCAGTCTTTTAATTTTTTCAATAAGATCTGTAACACTTATTTATTTTCTTACCCATATATTGCATTTTTAATTTCTTACTCCTAACATACATCCCTCAATACTTCTTTGATTAATCTGAAGTCTCTGTATTGCTCTTCAATTAAGTTTCAAAGTATCAGATCCATAAGTAAGAACTGGCAAAACACATTTATTAAAAAACTTCCTTTTCAAAGACATAGGCATGTTTCCTTTTAGTATCATGTTATTTCTACCAAAAGCATCCCAAACAAGTTTAATTCTATGATTAATATTATCCACTATGTTTCCATCTGTATTAATAATTTAACCAACTTATATGTAACTGTTAACTTCTTCTAACTCAGCACAATCAATCTTTATTTTCATATTGAGAAAATCCATTAAACATACATTAGTCTTTTTAACATTTCTCTTCAGTCTTATTTTTATCTGATATTACCTGGATCATTTCCTGCAGATCTAAAACATTATTTGCAAAAACAAGTACATCATCTGCAAAATCAAAATGACTTAAGTAATTTCCATTTATTTTCACTCCTTTAGATTTCCATTTTAATCCACAAATAATTTTTACAGTACTGCTGTAAAAAGTTTTGAAGATGAACCCTGTCTTACACACTTTTCAATGTTGACTTTCCCAGAATCATTATGTAATCTAATTTTTGCTGTTGCATTTTTATAAATATTTTCAAAATATGACAATATTATGGATTTATACATTGATGGATCCAATGCTTTAATCATTGAAGAAATGTTTATAGACTCTAATGCCTTTTCATAATCTACAAATCCAAAACATAATGGTAACTCATATTCATTTTTCCTTTCTATATCTTCTCTCAATACTTTGATATGATCTTCAGTACTAAAACCACTTTTAAATCCAGCTTGTTTTCTTGGTTGGTGGAAATCCAATGTTCTCTGTAGACGGGTTGTAATTATCTTGGTAAAAATTTTGTATAAATCTGATAAAAGGCTGATAGGTCTGTAATTTCTAATATTTTCTTTATCACCTTTTTAAAATATTAATATTAATACTGCATTCTTCCAATCATCTGGTACATCTTTATCATTTAGACATTTGGTACATAACTTTGCAAAAAAAAAATTCTATTTCTTCACCTGCTTCTTTTAATATATCAATTATAATTCCATCATTACCTTTTATGAATCTTTATTCTTTCATTTAAAATCAAACTATACTGACATATGTAGAGCATCTTAGGGATAAACTATACTACACCAATAATAGTCTTTCTATCAATTTTTTTTTGTATTATTTAATAAATTATTCAATGTAACACCCCTTTTCCAAGCAATTTTTTCATTTCCAAACAATTTACTATTTCTACATACAATTTTATAAGAAGACAATTTAAATGGCAAAGAAATAAAGTCATATTTTTCTTTATCCTTTTCATCCTTACAAATATTACTATTAAATAAACTACTTTTAACAAATTTATCAGAGTAACCAACCCTCAGGTAATCTTTAAAAATTGACATTTCTGAAACAAAGCTACCCCACTAGAATTATTAAATTTATTATTCCTATGACAATAATTCCTTAAAGTAGCTATTTTATGAGATACAGACTGATAGCTATAGGTTTAATTATAGATCTTAATTCTCTACTTTTTACTAAATGACTGCATAGTAAACAATTATTCTCTACATTTCTAATCACCAAAAGATCTAAAAAAATTAACTTACCAAAACCTAACCCCCCCCCCTTCTAACACAAATTTTATAGAAGAATGAAAACAATTAAACTCACTGACAAATGCCTTCAATTTATTATTCACAACTACAAATAAACAATCATCAACATATCTGACAAATAACTTTGCATATAAACAATTCTTTTTTAATAATAAATCCATCTTCTACATAATTAATATAAACTGAACATACTAAATAAGAAATAATACAACCTATTTTTCACCCTTTGTTAATCTTATAAAAAGTACCTTTTTAAGTAAAATACATAAAAGCTTCCAATAACAAAAGCAAATCTTTAATTACCTTAATTTTATTTCTTGATAAAGAACTTTTCTTAATTAATACAGACATAAGAACATCAATACTGCTTAACCTATTAACAGACTGATATATATTTTCAATATCTAAACTGCCAAATACCCAATTACTTTCCATTTTAAAATTATTAATCTTATCAAAAGCCTCAAAAGAAGAAGAAACTGTGTAATGACCCAAGTCAACAAATTGTTTTAAAAATATATTCAAGAATCTAGAAATAACCTCTACAACACTACCTGTAAAATCAAAAGTAAATCTTAAAGAAAAAACATTTTTATGAGTCTTAATAGTCACAAACATTTTAGCTGGTTTGAAATCATTTGGGTAGCATTTTAAATAATCCACTCTATTAAAAATTTTTTAATTAATCATTTACTTCATAATATCTATCATTTTTTACCATTATTTAATTCTCTATCCATTTACTCTTTGAATTCATCTCCTTTCAAAATGACAAACCTACCAGCTTTGTCTTCATGAGAAATGATTACATCATTAGCAATTAACCTATTCTTAAGATGTCTAACCCCAGCAGGATTAATCACAAATTTTTCTTTCCTTTTTAAACTTTTATTCAAAATCGATCGAATACCAACTTTCTGCTCATCACTCAAATTACTAGATTCATTACATAAAATTGTATCAAAAACATTATTTTTTGAATGAAGTGGAACAAAATTCTGGCCTTTACCAAGAATATCTAATTCTCTATCATTTAACTTTATATCATCAGAAGCATTGTTAATCTTTCTTATATGAAGTTAAATGATAGAGAATTAGATATTCTTGGTAAAGGCCCTAATTTTGTTCCATTTCATTCAAAAAATATAGTTTTTGATACAATTTTGTCTATTTAATCTAGTAATTTGAGTGATGTCCATAAAGTTGGTATTCAATTGATTTTGACTAAAAGTTTAAAAAGGAAAGAAAAATTTGTGATTAATCCTGCTGAAGTTAGACATCTTAAGAATAGGTTAATTGCTAATGATGTAATCATTTCTCATGAAGACAAAGCTAATACGTTTGTCATTATAAAAGGAGATTAATTCAAAGAGAAAATGGATAGAGAATTAAAAAATGGTAAATATATGTTTTTAGATAAAGATCCAGGTAATTTTATTAAAAGAAAATTGATACATATTATGAAGAAAATGGTTAATTTAAAAATTTTTAATAGAGACGATTATTTAAAATGCTATCCAAATGATTTCATATCAGCTAAGATGTTTGTAAATATTAAGACTCATAAAGATGGGTTTCCTTTAAGATTTATTGTTGATTTTATAGGTAGTGTTGTACAGGGTATTTCTAGATTCTTGAATAATTTTTTAAAACAATTAGTTGATTTTGGTCATTACACAGTTTCTTCTTCTTCTGAGGCTTTTGATAAGATTAATAATTTTAAAATGGAAAGTAATTGGGTATTTGGCAGTTTAGATATTGAAAATATGTATCAGTACTTAATAGGTTAAGCAGTATTGATGTTCTTATGTCTGTATTGATTAAGAAAAATTTTTTTTATCAAAAAATAAAATTAAAGTAATTAAAGATTTGCTTTTGTTATTGGAAGATTCTATGTATTTAACTTATAAAGGTAATTTTTATAAGATTAAGGAAGGGTGGATAATAGATTATATTATTTAACCTTTAGTATGTTCAGTTTATATTAATTATATGGATGAGGCAATTAATATTAAAAAGAGTTGTTTATATGTAAAGTTATTTGTCAGATATGTTGATGATTGTAAATTTGTAGTTGAGAATGATAAATTGAAGAAATTTGTAAATGAGTTTAATTGTTTTGATTCTTCTATAAAATTTGTGTTAGAAGGAGAGGGGTTAGATTTTGGTAAGTTAAAAATTTTAGATTTTTTGGTGATTATAAATATAGAGACTAATTGTTTACTATGCAGTCATTTAGTTAAAAGTAGAGAATTAAGATCTATAATTAAACCTGATAGCTATCAGTCTGTATCTCATAAAGTAGCTGCTTTAAGGAAATATTGTCATAGAAATAATAAATTAAATAATTCTAGTGAGGTAGCTTTGTTTCAGAAATGTCAATTTTATAAAGATTACCTGAGGGTTGGTTACTCTGATAAATTTGTTAAAAGTATTTTATTTACTAGTAATATTTGTAAGGATGTAAAGGATAAAAAAATATGATTTTATTTCTTTGCCATTTAAATTGTCTTCTTATAAAATTGTATGTAGAAATAGTAAATTGTTTGGAAATAAGAAAATTGCTTGGAAAAGGGGTGTTACATTGAATAATTTATTAAATAATACAAAAGAAATTATTGATAGAAAGACTATTCCTGATGTAGTATATTTTATTCCTTGTTTATTGTAAGAAGGTCCACATAGGTCAGAGTAGTTTGAGTTTAAATGGAAGAATAAAGGTTTATAAAAGTAGAATTAAAAATAGATATGTTCTGCTTTGTATGTCTATGAAAAAGATACAGGCCACACTATTAATTTTGATGAAGCTAAGGTTGTCTTCTTTTAGAGAAATGAAATCAAAAGAAGAATTAAAGAATCTTTATTATTGAAAATTTATTATTCTGAAGCAATTAACTTATTTAAGAGTTCTTTTAATATTAAGGGTGGATGTAACGTAAATGATATATATATATATATTGTAACAGGATGGGGGTTTTTGAAATTGTAGTGAATCTGCGTTAACATGGGGTGATGGTAAATCATCATCACTCCCAAGTCATACAAAATCAAATAATTTATAAAAGTATATATGAGATATATTTAAGGAGAATATGAGATCAAGAGATCTCTGAGAGACTGAGGAGATCAACTAAAATATACATCAATCATATATCAACCATCATTATCAAAAGTCAAAATGAGTATAATTCAAGAGGAATAACCATCCATCATCATCATTGATGGAAATAAACAAATCAGTACAATAAATCAACAATCAATCTTGTGACTGGATTTGAACAATAAAAAATATAAATCAACAGTCTACCTTATGACTGGATTGGAAATGGGTCTTCTGTAGACCAGGCTAACTATGTTATCTTTTCCAGCTTGGGCAATTATTTAAACATAAGTTGGATGCACCAGCTTATTGCCCATCTATTAAAATACATAAGAATCAAAAATCAAAACAATAATGCTGGGACATTTAAAACATGCTGATCATCATCAATGCTCTGGCCACTTATACTGGTGAGCTATAAACTTAATTTTTTTTAACAAGACTAAACTAAAATACAATATAGTGCATGGGCTTTAAAGAGTATCCTCTTTTGCATCAACAAGGATGATGATTGATCATCTCTAGATGCCCAAAGCATTAAACACATCCCCATTTATCCATGTCCGAATCTAGCTCAGGAACACAAACTCTATTACTGTATGTGAACAAGAGATGACGGAATACAATTTTTAACAATTAAATACAAGTTTGTTATTAACAAAAAAAAATAAAAGTTTTTAAAGATAATTAAAGATAATTGAAAAAAAAAAGGTATTTAAGGTCTTATAGGATAATGCTCTGATTTTGAAAAGTATATAAAATTACATACACAACTAAAGTTATTACATGGTTTTACAATATTTCTCAATTAGATTCTATAAATGCATATATATATATATATATATATATATATATATATATATATATATATATATATTGTGCCATTACAATTTGGTCACTAGCCAAATTTATAGTAATGTGCATGTAGAAAAGGTAAAACAAAATCATCATCACAATTTTATATAATCATAAAGGAAGTTGTAGGGCATCCAAGTTTAAACCCTACAAGGTCCAGTTCTAAAAGCTTTAAACAGAGAAAGAATGGGTCAACAATTACATGCTTTATTTGTGTGTGTGTTGATAGAAAGGTAATACACACATTTAAACTATTTAATATTTAATTTTTCTTTAAAAAGCAAAGTTATAATGCATACATATAGGCGATGTATGTGTAAATTATTTAATTGTTTTATATTTCAAATATTAAACATTTTAACTTTCTTTAAAACTAACCTATGCTTGATCAATTCTAATATTTTATTCTATACTTTTATTTTGCTTTTCTTTAATTATAATTGGGATTTAAAAGTTACAGATTTAATTAAATAATTGGTTTATAATTCCTAAGCTAGCAATCACATTATTTAGGGTTAGTTCATGAATGATTTGAAAGAATGCAGGATGTGTGTACATTACATACAAAAATTTTACATTTCCTAAATATTGAAAGAAAAGGAAGTATTAAATCTGTTAAATTATTTTTTTTTGTACAATTTTTTTTTGTTAAAAGAGGAAATCTGTTTAATCAGATATCGATCTTTGTAGTAAATTTTTTTGTAAATGATTGTCACTTTGGAAACTTATCATGAGTCAGAACTATAATTTTGAAATTGCCTTATCAAGATCTAAAGAAGGAAGCTCAAAGATTTGAAGTGTTACCTGGATGTTAAAAAGAAAGAAAAAACAAAAGAAAGGAAATAAGAATTGAGTCTATTTTTTTTTTTAAACAAAAGTGTCTGGAAAAAGGATTAAACTTATCAGTTGAAAAATACTTTGGTTAAAAATAAATTAGAGATCTAATTAAAACAACTTTGTCCAAAAATAGCAAGTGATGCTATCTCTGATTGGTTAAGTTAGCTAAAAATTGGATATAAAAAGCTGTCTTAGATTATTATTGTGATTGATTGAGATTGTTAAACTATCAAATTTAATGCTGAAAATATAAAAAAAAATGCCTTGCTAGAAAAATTATATGTATGTTCCATCGATTCCTGACCATCTGGGGAAGCTGCACATCACATAGGAAAGAAAAGATGTGTCTAAAATAATATTCTACACCTTTCAACTGACCAGATAAATAAGATGTTTTTAATAGAAGGAAGAAAGCATTCACCTGCATTCAAAGAAGATGAATTAATCTACTGATAAATATTAATCATCAAGTCCAATTAATTGTTCCAACAACTGATTTTAAACTCAAGAAAATTTATAAATGTGAAAACAACTGCTGTATTTCATCCACATGCTTGACAAGAAGAGAAGAAAATTTACTATAATGATTTCCAAATTGTCCACTAAAGCAAATAACCTCAATAGAGTCATCATCATCAAATAGTTATCCACCTCAAGAAAGAGATTGTTCCCACATAGTAGCTGCAGAAATATAGACAAGTTTGAACCCTTGAAAATTCACCACAAACAAAAGATCGGTAATATGACTTTTTATATCTATTTTCTTTATGATATCAGTCTTAATAAACATTTTAGCAATAAAGTGGTATATTTTTATTTAAAGAACTTTTAAAGACTATTCAGATCGATTAAAACAAGAATGTCTTACTAATAATAACTTTGAGCTTCATAAATGATCTTGAATGTATGAAAATGATTTGTTTATTAATTTTACAGTTGTGAAATATTAATGTGTAAAACAATTTTTTTTTATGGTATTATGATTTTAGTTTTAACTAATATTATTTTGGTTTTAATAATATTTTGTTATTATGGGATAAAACACGCACATACATAATGATATTTTATATGTGTATAATTGCGATTGAATGAGGAATAATGAGTAGTATTAGAATATTGGATTATTTTGTTTCAAGTTCAGTATAGATTTCAGCGCTTGGAAGGGAGGGGGAGAAAATAATTTAAGACTCTTTTCTAAAAACTTGCTCTTTCAATTTTACTAACATTTTTTTTTTATTCTATTTACATGTTGGATTTTTAAAGTATGTGTG
Source organism: Epiperipatus broadwayi (assembly GCA_028023455.1). Lineage (NCBI taxonomy): Eukaryota > Metazoa > Onychophora > Udeonychophora > Euonychophora > Peripatidae > Epiperipatus > Epiperipatus broadwayi. Next base: position 211,884 of record JAQFVV010000691.1, on the reverse strand, counting down.
CTAATGAGCAGATAATATTTTTTGTCTTGAAATACTTTTCATGGTCAATGTGACGTCCAACTTAATACAAATACATTTGAAGGGAAAGGGGAAAGAACTTAAAATTAATCTGAGGAGTGTTATATAATCAATAATTATTATTATTATTCATGTCAATTTTCATATTTATCTAGAAAATTTTATGTATATGTTAGAAATGTAGTAATAAATATTAGTTTGTTTTGTTAAACGAGGCGTATATATTTCATTAAGTGTAGTCTTTGTTAAGTGTGATTATTCATCATCATCAATGGTTGAATATTAGTTATTTAAGATATAAGTAAATATGCTAAAATTAAGCAATAATTAGGAATCTCTTTATAAAAATTAGTTTTATGTTTAGGCTTAGTCCTAGAGCTGTAATTGAAACCCTTGTCATTATCGTTATTATTATCATCATCATCATCGTCATCAACGTTTTAATTAATGAGCTGTTTAACTGTTTAAAGGCCATAAATAAATATTGATTTTATAATATTTAGTGATCTCTTAGTATTATTATAACCACATCCCATCATCTATTTCATGCAAGGATGAGTGAATTGCCATCCTAAATTAGTTATATATAATCTGAGCTAGTGAACTTATAAAAATATTGAAACACATTTGTTATGTTAAGATCTGAGAAATGATTTATGTTCAATGAACTCCACTGTGGTTTAAAGATGTTTTACTTTTACCTAACTATTAGTGCTTATAGTGATATGGCCCAAAAAGCAAAATCTCTCATTTTTATTAGAAATAAAGTACCAAGAAGGGATTCAAACCCGGTACATGTGAAAGGTTATCAGATATAACCGTGTCTAGATTCAGATAATCTAGTGGCGCCCTGCTAGACCATATTCACTTAGTATTTGTTTAAACATGCACTTAACATCAAACCAAGAAATGAAAGTGGATAAGATCTACTGCCTGTATACCTGAGTTATATTTTATTGAATTATTAGTGTACTCACTTCACGTGAACTCATTTATTAGGTTATTAATAATTTACTTAATATCTTGATATTTGGACTCCTTTAAATATTTCTTTGAGTAACTTAATTTGGTTACAATATATATATATATATATATATATATATATATATATATATATATATTGTAACCAAATAAATATGCCCATCTGTGTACGGATATATATATATATATATATATATATATATCCGTACACAGATGGGCATTTTATAACATATGAGGAAGACATTTTAATTAAACATAAAATAATTATTACATTGGTAAATTACATAATTACTGTTCAAAATTTAAATTGTTACATTAATTTACAAAAAAGTATAATAAAATATATTCAAATTATTACTATGGTTTACATATATATGAGCACAGATGAGCAATTTATAATATATAATGAATATTCAATAAATGAATTGACATTTAATAAAAAAAAATATTAAAATTTTACTATATAAGTGTGCATGTATATATGCACACTGACATTTATCTATTTAAACTTGTTACAACAATATATTTTTTTTATAATTCATTTGGAAAACATAAATTTCACACATATGTGTGTATAAACAAAATATAGATATAATTTACAATTTAGTTTCAGTTTATAAGTTATTTTTTAAAACTAAATAAAGTCAACTTTTGTTTGATATCTACTTCTTGATTAATTATCAAGGTCTCCAAATATAAAATGTCTCTTTTTTTTCTTAATAAACGAAAAATGAAATTGTTTATATATCTGTCACTTCAGACCAAAGAAATTATTTAAAATTTTATTATATATAATTGCTGTTAGATTTCAACTCAAGCAAAAGTTATTTGTTTGTATTAACTTTAAGTTATTAATTTATAATTTTAAAAGTCATTTTAAGAAATATTAAAATGTTTTTTTTTATAAGAATATCTAAAAAATACAACTCACTGTATACACACGCGATATCTTTATCTATGGTTCCCTGTGTGCATAGATGAACGGAAGCATCAGTACACAAATTTCTTCAAGCTTTCTCTTGGAAAGCTTGGTTTTTGGTTCATCAGAAAAATATAATCCAGGTTTGTTGTAATCATCAGGTAAAAGTATATAATTCTGGTAATTTGTTGGCATACCATGAGATTCCTTTTGTAGTCCAGGCAATTGTCAAGCTGCCTTTTAGAACACATTTAAGCCACAAGTTAATCCATTTGAAGTGACCCTGGCTTCATGCATCAAAACTCTGCAGTCAACTATAAGGCAATGGACTGTCCTTAGATTTTCATAGGAGCTTTGTATAATTCTGCTAGCTATTTTGTCCTCATTTTTATTCAGGCTATTGATTTAGAAGTGACCCAGCTTCAAATAAATCAAAACTCCTGTGAAGGAAAATATTAGCAGCTCTGTATCTGCTGTCCTGTCTTCAGCTATATCAATTCATGGTAGATAGACTGCTAATTCTACAGTCAGCTAAAACCAACTGCTGCAAACTTTAGCAAGATGCAACAAAATATTATGAGCATTTTTACAAAAAATTATTATCCAGACTGGCTGGTATTTTTTATCAGTTCTTTTTATAAAATCATCTGAGGTGTTATAACAACACCTTGATTAAAAACAGAGTATTTATTTTTATCTCACTAATCTCTTTGAAAACATATACATGTTTTACTTAGGGGATTTCTAATAGATAAAATTTTTGTTTAATTAATCAAAATTTCAAAAATACAATAGGGTGTTTTACATTTCAAAATCAGAATAATAATAATACAATAATTATATTTATTCAGACCTTTTAAAATTTTAATTTATTAAACATTTTTTTTTATTTTAATTTAGAGTTATTATTTACTATTTTTTATTTATTTCAATGAATGTAGAAGATATCTATGATAATTTTTGTCTGTGTTTATTTCTAGTTTTCCTTTGTTTTATATATATAAGCACACACACTATATTATTATGGGTGTACCATGTAACCCAACTGGTTACAATATATATATATATAGTGTGTAGTTTTGTAGTTCTTTACACTTGAGAAGTCTGTTTGTAGCAGTAAGATCTTTAGTTGTGTGTTAATATTATTTTTATGCTGATCTAGTTGAATCTTGGTTTTTGGGTAATTTTAACTACATATTGACTAGTTTACTTTTATGCTTGTAATGTTTATATATATATAATTTTAATTACATATTGACTAGTTTACTTTTATGCTTGTAATGTTTATATATATATATATATATATATATATATATATATATATATATATATATATATATATATGTGTGTGTGTGTGTGTGTGTGTAAGACCTTAATATATATATATATATATATATAATATCACTGCAAAAATGTTCTAGACAATTTAAATCGTAAAAGAATAAATATTTTAATACTTTAATATTATAAGTCATAATTACTTACTTTGAGTAACGATACGATAAAAGATAAATATGTCATTAAATGAACAATAGTATTTCCCATGGTGGTCAGTTCTTACCATATTTAATATGATTGCTATCTTCTCTGGTTCTACTTTATAACTTCCATCAGCAAAACTACCCAGAAATGTTAGTTGAAAAGGATTATTAGATGTTGTTAATACAGTTTCTAATATTCTTTCTCTGTTCAGTTTGTAACACACATAATTATATGTTTCTTTTATATCAATAAAAAACACTAAAGTATTATCCACATATGCACTAAAAATTCTGCCAGTATAGTTGGGAACTATATATATATATATATATATATATATATATATATAGTATATCACTATACCATAGTTACAATATATATATATATATATATATATATTGTAACTGATGGAATTTGATCAATGCTGGGTAATGGGTAGAATGATTAATCTGATCTTATCAAAAATCTAATATCTAATTTAAATTAATCTCGTCTAGCTCAAACGGGTAGCCATTATATAATAAACTATCACAAAGCACAAATAATCTCTCTTAAAATCTAATTTTTTTAAGCTATATGTAAAGGAAAGAATAAAGAGATTATCTGCTCCAGACATCAACAAATCCATCACATTACAAAGTAAACTGCACTAAGCAATGAACTCACATATCATTGCCCTAAACAATAATATATGATTAGGATAACTACTTGATTAGCAATCTAATGAAAATCAAATCCAATTAATAACTAAAGCAGATTCCAATATATACTTTATTAGCCTATTACTATTGTAGTAATTTAAATCAACTTCATTATTTAAAGATGCTGCATTTTTATTTAACGGATAAGCTTCTAAGTACCTATAATTGTATTTTACAAAACCTTTTATAATATAGACACTATTTAAATATCAAAACAAAATAACACTTGACTCAAATATATATCTAGTTTAATAAACGCTAAATAGAAAGTATAGACACTCGTGTCAATAAGCGATAAACAATTCTTTCTACTCCAATCTTTAATTAATAATTTTCTATTGACATCAACTGGTTTTAATATCATTTTATAAACACTTTGAAAATTTATGCACTCATTTAAATATTTAAACAAATTAATCTACGTCTAGTTTACTAAGAAGCTGTAAAATAATATATAAATAATTTATTCATATCTTCCAATAAAATGATACTTAATTATTGCTTCGTTTATGTGTGAAAATAAAATACTTCACTAAAATTTATCAGCTATTTTCTATCTTTATAATGTCCAATCATATTACATAAAAGATATGTTAAGTTTCCATTGTATGTTTATTCACCTATGAGTATTAATATTGTTTACTTGACTCTTTAAACAATTGAATATAAAATTGGTTGGCAATAATTAAAATATATGATTATAATTTAGATTCATACCAATTTAAAGATAATATTCAAGTAAACTATTCAACGAAGTTTGTACCTTTTATTTTAGAGATGTATAAAAAAATATCTAAGACGAGCTATTCTGAACCAATGATAAAGTACGATCTATTTAGATTTTATGACAGAATCAGACAAACATAGAAATGATTGACTTTGTAATATTAACTAAGATAAATGATAATATATATAATATTCTAATGCAAACACAAATATAAAATTCATATGGGAATAAGATAAAATACTAATATACAAAACACACCATATCTTATATTCTAGCTCACTTATCAAGCTGAGTTTGAACCTTGTCTTTTAATAGCTACATCATCTCATGCAATCCAAATAATAAAAAAAAAAATTAACGGAGTCTTGAAATTTGAATCACTCAATTTATTTGTTTATATGAAAGAAAATTGGCAAGATTAATAACAAAATACATAGAAATTAATTTATATTTCAGATTGTTTGAATAAATAAAAAAAAAAAATGATAGAATTACTGTGTGTATCTCCAAATGTGTTTTGTGAAAACAATAACGACAAAAAAAATGAATGAATGAATAGAGAGACTTTTGGATATTTTACTGAAAAATTTATATATAACAGATTCCAAAGATATGAAATAGGAGGAGATCGAAGTCTATTTGTTTATCAAAATAATAACCGATAAATGAATATGAAATAATATGATATATTTGAATCTCTTGTCTAATCGATGTTTTAACTAAATTTTATACATGCAACCATCAAATCATATATATATATATATATATATATATATATATATATATATATATATATATATATATATATATATATATATATATATATATATAAACAACATCGGATTGTGTTAATATATACTTAGACAACAGTTCAAATGATTGATAAATGAATCTCTCCGATCATTTTCATTTAATAAATTCTATTACTCTTAAAGATAATTTAAATAAAATACAAATCATCCCCCCTAAATACATGTAAAAAAAAACTAATAAGTGCACATTTATATATATATATATATATATATATATATATATATATATATATGTGCACTTATTATGGTTTGATTTATATATATATATATATATATATATATATAAATCATACCATATATAATAGTCTGTCCGTTTTCACTATTTATTTGTCCATTGCAATTTACTTATCCTCAGTTTCTATGATGCAAAGAGAAGTTTATTTCTCAGAAATAATAATTCAAACTTTATGATGTTTCACTAACAGTCCTTTTTTCTTTCCAAAGAGGAGAGTGCAATTTAAGTAGTCTTTTCATGATGTGAATTAATCCAGTTGATCCTGTGTTCCTTTGCTCGTGACATGATAGCCAAATCCAACGGTGGTTATATGCCAAACTTTAAACCAAAAATATCTTTGTTTTTAAAACAAAAATAGCCGATTTTTATATAAAGCATTTTTTTTTTCATAGGTTTCCTTTTTTTACATTTTTTTTACACTTTGCTGCAGTTTCCCTTATTTTTTCATGTTTTATGGTTTAACAGTTAAAAAAAAATATTGAAAAACTTTTATTTGTAAGAACCTAGAAAATATGTCTGTCCGTGGCAGTCACAAAAAGATGATAGCTTCTCTTATAGTCTGTTGGCTGCTATTTATCTGTTCTCTTTCTGACATTCTGGTATCATAACAACCACTGAATACTACTCAAATAAAGCTCAAGCCAAACAATTTTTTTACAGCAGTTTTTGTGCAGTTTGTAATATAAGTTTGGAGAAAAAGATACATGAAAATTAAATCCAATTCGATTAGATTTTTCCTATTATTTGTACACCAAAATACAAAATTGATATAACAACCTTTATTCACTTTATAAACACAAATAATTTACGCATATATATATTTTTTTAATAATAATATTTTTTTTAAATTAATTTATAAACAAATATACATAACACAAAAACATTGAATTATATGAGATAATGTTACTATGGTGACTGCATCAATATACATGAAATATGTAAAATAATATCGATCCTATTTAAGTAAACTTATATTGTACTGAATTGTTTTCAAAATATATTTATTTACCTATATGTTTTTCTTAAGTTTGATTATAGTGAATTTATTATTTTAAAGCTAGAATAAACAGTAAACAATTATATTTAAAAGCTTTAGGTTGCTATGGTGATCAATTTAAATTTATATTTCCAAGATCTTCCATTATCTATCTATCAAGCACAAGACAAATCAAACAAGATCAACAAACTTCTTTTTTTTTTTAAATACCTTGATCATTAATCTAAATATTCACAATATCTCCCCTCTACAGAAAAAAAAAAGACACTTTTTTCTTTCTCTAAAATCATTAAACATTTTAACTTCAACACAGATAAACGTTTATCATTTCTATCTGTCTTGATTTTAATATCATTTAAAATGTTAGTCAAAATTTCAAATATCTTATTCTCATCGAAGCAATATGGAATTCATTTATTCCTTTCATCCTTATATTCTTAGTATACCTACATGCATTTTTTATATCTACCATTTATGTAGTATAATCACATCTCTAGGTTTTTTTTTTCAACAAAAATTTATATTGTATTTCTCAAATAACTTATTACATCTTTACATTTTTCTCTGCAACTTTCTTGACAACAATGCTCTAATGTTAGAGTCAAACAAGAAAATCATTTAGAATTTGCTTCATACAAGCCAAATATATTACATAACAAAATTCATTAATAAGTCAAATATTATTAGTTACTCTCTAATAATCATATATTTTTATTGCATTGTTAAAATATATAACTATATATTCATATGTTTTATTTTCTTAAAACTTAACAATAGCTTTTATTATTATTATTATTATTATTATTATTATTATTATTATTATTATTATTATTATTATTATTATTATTATTATTATTATTATTATTATTATTATTATTATTATTATTATTATTATAATTATTATTATTAGTAGTAGTAGTATTATTAGTATTATTATTATTATTATTATCATTATTATTATTATTATTATTATTATTATTATTATTATTATTATTATTATTATTATTATTATTATTATTATTATTATTATTATTATTATTATTATTATTATTATTATTATTATTATGTTTCAAAGAAAAGAACTTTATTTATAACCATAGAGTTACATTTGCTATAAGATACTTCGTATACATATATTTACATTGCTAGTGAGTAAACCAAGTTTAAGTTGGTATCTGTGATGTACAAAAAAGGAACTTAACTTAGGAGGGAAAGATATTTAAACATTGTTAGGGGGAGTGAAAATACATATGTATACGTTACATTTATGAGTGCTGCTTGCTGTAATCATAGTTCTCCAAAGTCTTGGGTTATCATTGTTCAATTTGCAAAACTTCAACTTTGATGTATATTGCCATGCTGGGTTTAGTTTGCTTTCCAGTATTTGAGGTCTGATTTTGTTGTTACTGTCCTTTATATTAATATTATGCAATCAAAGACAACATTCTGTTTTTTTATTTGTAGATAATTGCCACATTTTTTTATATATATATATTGGTTGAGGGCATAGATTTTGGTTATTGGGAGCCATCTTAGAGGTTTGATTGTTGTGTTATCAGTGACCAGGTTGCTGCATAGATGTCTGGATGTGCAATTTTATTGTCTCTGGCTCATAGTTTTGCCAGTTTGATATTGAAAGTTGATGGATGTCGCCTTGTGTTGTTACCTAGAGTGAATGTGCATCTAGTGCACCAGTATGCATAAAGCATAAAAGTGGCTGCACAGACTGATGGAATAGAGCCTTTGCAATATGAATTAATGATTGTTTGAAGGGTTGTGTTAGATTGTCTATATGCTCCTATCATAATAACTCGAATTCTGTCTAGTGCCGGACAAAGATAGAATAGATGTTCCTGTGTTTCTTCAGCCCTGTGACACAGGGGACAAAAAGGATCAATGTTAGTGTATAGTCTCCGATATCTCAGAAAATATGTCATGGGCAGTGCTTGTAGGTTTAGTCTCAGCAAAAAATCAAAATACTTTGGCTCCAGTGACCATTTTTTAAACTTACAGAGTAATTGTAGATTATTGATTTTCAGCATTGTCAGATTGGTGTCATGGGTTGGATTTAGATGGATTAATGAATAAATTTGCCAGTATGAATGCTTGTATATTGTCTGAAGAGATATCTGTGGAGCTGTGGGTTTTATATGATTGATCATTGATGCTAGTTGGTCATAAGCAGGGGGTGGTCTATCTGTTGGTGTTATTTGAAGTAGGCATTCAAGCATTGGAAAGTGTTTGACTATGGATGTTATTAAGTTTGTGGCCTTCTGTAGATGGAAAATATAAATACTATGAAGTCCTAGTCCATTGTGAATAGGTGGTCTGGTAAGTTGTTTTGCAGATATTGACACAGTCTTCCTCAGCCACAAGAGCTTATTACAGAGAGAAGAGATTTTGTTAATAAAACCTTTAGAAAATGTGATAATGGGTGAGTAATAGGTGATTTTTGTTATGGCTAGCTGGTTAAATAGCTGGATCTTGGAGTATATTGAAAGATATGCCTTTGAGAGAGAAGTAGTAATTCGCTCTGTTTCTTCTTTGAGTTTGTTCTGGATCTTGACCCTCATTGCACTTGCACTCATATAAAAGGGAAATCCCAAGAAAGCAGATGGCTTTCCCCCATACATGCCCGTGTACTACTTTGCATTATAAAGAGACCAAACTGCCGTCTTATTTAGATTGACCCTGAGTTTGTGTGTAGCTGAAAATTCTTGTAGTATTGTATGCAAGGCTGGTAGGTGTTTTTTAGATGGGAGGAAGACAGTTATATCATCCATATAAGCGATACATGTTACCTGCTGAGATGTGTTTGGTATTTGGATGCCAATGAATGTTTGCTGGATTTTTATTAATAGAGGGTTGATGTAAAAGGTGAAAAGTAAAGCACTCAGGGGGATCCTTGTGAGATTGATTGTGTTGGAGTAAAAGATTCAGAATTTTTGCCACTGGGTGTAATATGTATATCCCGATTTAACAACAAGTTTGTTATAACATATAAAATAGTGCGAGGTATTGCAGTGGCAGCCAACATTTTAATTAATATCTCGATTGCCACAGAATCAAAAGCTGATTCAATGTCTATTTGAACTGCAACTGGGCTGTATTTTTTCCGGCCTCGCACCGATCCCAATACAGTTTTGAAAAGAAGTGCTGCCTGTCCTGTAGATGATTGCTTTCTTGCAAACTGATATGGTGAAATCAATGGGAGCAGATATGATTCAATCCTGTCTTTAATGACTTTCTCAATGATCTTGATGGCTATTGGGCACATGGAGATAGGCCTAATATTATTAAGGGTGGTTATTGGAGCTGGTTTATTATTATTATTATTATTATTATTATTATTATTATTATTATTATTATTATTATTATTATTATTATTATTATTATTATTATTATTATTATTATTATTATTATTATTATTATTATTATTATTATTATTATTATTATTATTATTATTATTATTATTATTATTATTATTATTATTATTATTATTATTATTATTATTATTATTATTATTATTATTATTATTATTATTATTATTATTATTATTATTATTATTAGACATATCTGTAGTTCATTTCAGTGATATTACTGTGGGCCTAAACTTTAAACATTCAATATTGTCATAAAATGAGAATATAACTTTAATTAATGAATATCTTATATTTATTCAAATCCTGCCTTGGACATTGAAAATACTAGCTTTAAAGTTACTTTTCTTATAACATAAATTAAACAAAGGAAAATTAACTTCTACAATGAGTTGGAGATTCAAAACTACAGAGATATCTCAATTTTACATCACTTCTAATAGTAAAATAAACTGATTAAATGTTAATCAAATCTAATTTTAATTTCTGGAGGATCTGGCAACTACTTTGTGAACTAAGTTGTGCCCATCATTGATGCTAATCAGGGACATTTATGTTTGAATAACTTTATTTTATACAGGTTAGGGAAACTACTGAACACATTTTTTTAAAAAAAAAATTATAACTCATATCAAAAGATAAATCTTGCCATCAAGGATTTCTTCCTACCTGCCAATGAACAATAATAAGTCTGGGACATCCATCAACTTCAGACTTCAATATAATTTCATATAGATTTATGAGCCACAACACACTTTTATAGTTCTGCCAACTTCCTCAAAGAAAAGACTTAACCATACAAATATTTACAATCTACAGTTAGCACAGACATTAAAATCCTACACTCTACATCTTCAATGAATTAAATCATCCACTCATCACCATTAGTCAATTTTACAAGGTCTAATATCAAATAGCATTTGTATTCTATATAATGAAATTCTTCAAAAGTACTTTGACTATAAATATTTTTCACTTTATTTTTTTAGTCTTTCATATGTGTGTCTACACTATTACTAATGACTTTTGGTCATAATGATAAATATCATGAGATGAAATACTAAAGTTAATTTAATGAATATTTTTTTTGTTTAATTGGGTGGTGCTACTGGCTTTAAGCTTTGGGCATTGAAGGTACCTTTTTCACCTTCAGGGTTTTTTATGAGAAATGCATTCTCCCCCACTTTTCTTTTTATTTGGAATGGTCCATCATATACATTCAAAAACTTTTTGAACTTATAATTCTGCAGGTCACTGATTTGGGAAGTTCTTACAAATACAAAATCTCCTATTTTAAATACACAAGGCTTATGAGAGGCTTGGGTAATTCTTTTCTGTCCCATCTCTCTCAAATTCTGGCCAGCCTTTGCTAAGTCATTATCATAATCTACCTTGTCTTCAGCTATAATAGGTAAGGGTGTTTTAATTAATATGGATTCTTTATATCCAATATGCAGATACATTGGGGTGTATTTAGTGGATTCATTCTGTGTTATATTTATATAGTGAATGGCATCCTTTAATTTATTCACCCAAGCATGGTGGTTGCTTTCTATGTATACCCTAAACAATCTACCCAGCTCACACATAACTCTTTCACATGGGTTAGATTGTGGGTTTCTAATTGAACACAGAATATGTTTTTTACCCTGTCATTCAATCCAACCTTTCCACTCATTAGATAGGTATGATGTAGCATGGTCTGTCAAAATATCCCTGGGTTTTCCTATATTTACAAATTGTATTTCTTGCAATAATTTAATTACATTCTTTGAATTTGCCCTGGTCACTGTATATTCCCCTACAAATTTGGAGAAGACATCATAAGTGACCAAAACAAACTTAAATCTTTTATAAGAGGGTAAAGGCCCATAGAAATAGATTGCCAAGAGATCATTGGGACAAGCAGGTATTATTGGTTGCAATGCCCCAGCATATGACTTGTTAACATATTTTGATCTCAAACAGATCTCACAATATTTGAGCCTGTTCATTATGGATGCATACAATCCAGGCCAGTAAAACAGTCTGTGCACAACATACTCTATCTTTCTAGGTCCGTAATGCCCATAAAGACAATGCACATAATATATCAATCGATTTCTAATACATGATGGTATCACAACTCTCCATGATGGTTCATGGTCCTCCTGTACCTTATAATACAACAGACTTTTACTCATCATATATCTCAAAATTACTTTACTCTTGATTATTCTTTTTATGGCTACTGACTCAATCCCTGCATCCACATATTGAATAATAGCATTCAACTTTGGATCACCAGATTGTAAAAAATTTAAGTTCTTTAAATAATTTTCCACTGATTCATCAACTACCAGAGAGATTACAGTGATGAAACCATGATCTAGATTAATGTGACAGGCATCTATTTTGACAGAATTCCTACTTAGAATATCTGCTACTGTATTGTCATTTCCCTTACAATACTGAACCTTATAATTGAATTGTTGAAGGAAGAGACTCCACCTAACTAGCCTTTCACTATTTAAATAGCTTCGATTTATAAATTCTAAACTATTGTGATCTGTAATAACAACTATTTCAGATCCAAGCAAATACTGTCGAAGCTTTTGAAAAGCCCATACAACAGCCAAGGCTACTTTCTCTGTGGTGGTATAATGTAATTCTGCACCTCTCAACAATCTACTCAAGAAATATAAGACATTGGGGCTTCTTTTCATGGTCCAGTTGGAATAAAGCTATTCCTAAACCATACCCACTACTGTCAGTTTGTACATAAAATATTTCTTGGAAATCAGGGTAATATATGATTACAGTATTTAGAAAATTTGATTTTATTCTTTTAAATTCAATAGAGTGCTTTTCAGTCCATTTCCACTTCACATCTTTCCTTAATAGATTTAATATATGAACAGTGTCATATGCAAAATTTTCATAAAATCTACGATAAAAATTGCAGACACCAAGGAAAGAATGTAATTGCTTTCTATTCTCTGGAATGGGAAAAATTTTGAATAGACTTTATTTTGTCAGGATGCAGTTTTATTCCCTCACATCCTACAATATGTCCCAATAATTCTATCTCCTTAACAGCTATTCTACTCTTTTTTAAATTTATTTTAATATGTTTCTCTTCACAATCTTTCAAAAACATATTAAGATGATGAAAATGCTCTGACAAGTTTTCAGAAGCGATTACAACATCATCTACATACATCGTAATAATGTCCTTAACTTCATCAGACAATACATTGTCTAAACATCTGAGGAGTCCAGCTCCACTATTTATAAGCCCAAAAGGCATTCTTTTAAAAACATATGAGTAGCCCTCATATTTAAATGCAGTATATTGCTGATCTTCATCATGCAAACATACATGCCAATAACTAGCTGTTAAGTTAACTGTAAAAAAGACCTTTTTGTCCTTAAATTTAATGAGCAATTCCTGCACAGTAAGAGGAACATCATGTTCTGGAACCATCAACTGATTCAAGAACCTCGCATCCAAGCAAATATGTATGGACCTGTTCTTTTTATGAACACCACTAAAGGACTGTTATAGGCTGAGGGACTTTTCGTAATAATTTTCCACTCAACCATTTGATCAATTTCCTTTCTTACTTCATCTTTATATTGTTGAGGAATAGGATTGTTTTTACATTGGAAGGGGTTATAGTCCCTCAAGCATATCCAATGCACATATCCCTTTATCACACCAGGCTTTTTAGAAAATACATCCTTATATCTACAGAGTATCTGAAAAAACCAAACCTTTGCATATAAATCTAATTCTGTAGAATTATCTTGGATGGCTAACACATTTACACACTTAATGTGTACAGACCTCTTAAAACTATGCTTTTCCCCTTTTATAATTATTTCCTGATTTGCATAATCAATAATACATCCAAACCAATTCATGAAGTTGGATCCTATTATGACCTCATGAATAAGTCCAGTCATAATCAAAAAGATTTGTTCTACTGTGATTGAATTAATTTCACATTCATCCACATTTTCTGAGTAAATAATTTTGCCTTACGACCATTTGCCATGATAATTGGGTCTGTCTCAATGGCAGCATAGGGATTTCAGAGTCAATTTCAGCAAGCTTATTATAAAAATTTTCAGAGATAAGGGAAACTTGGCTCCCTGAATCAATTAAAGCCTTTACTGAGGCACCTTGAATAACTATGATAATTTCTGGGCAATAATTAATGATATAACTTTCCAATTCCCTATCATAATCATCATCTTCTGTTTCAAAATTTATTGATGCCAAATAACTAACAATATCATCACTCCCGAAATTCACTATACTATGAGGCTCCTGCAGTGAGGAACATTGAGGCCATCTAATTTAAAGAACTAGTCTTAGGCCTAGCCCTTAGCATCTTCACAGGTGTATTCTGTGATATGCTGACAGGATAACTTTCTGCTGCACATGCACCTTTTTTGCTCTATCATAACCTTTGGGATTAGCCCTGTTTGTATTTACTGGTGCTAAAGACTTGGCATATTTAGTGTCTCTATAAGACCTATCATTTCTACTATCTGAGGTCATTATATTTCTACAATATTTAATGGGAGAGACATTGTAAGTAGGATTATTTCTGTGGTATTTATGACCACTTTCTGCAGGTGCTTCACTTGCCTTGAGTGATCCAAGTATATAGGACACCTCTTCAACAGTATGCCTATCAGCAGCTATAAGAGTTTGCTTGATATGGCACAGCAAGTTTCTTCTAATAATACAAATTATTTTGTTTTCTGACAACGGATATGCGGTCAGCATTTTTAATTTTGCTGTCTGCATCCGGAAAAAATTGAGTCATGCTGCCCTTACCACTATATTTATCTTGGCTAATCTGGTGCCTAATGTTGTCATGTTTGTCTTCCCCCCATAAAACTATTCAACAATACATATTTAAAATCCCCATATGTTTTGGGCTTATTAAACAAGGACTTCCACCAATGTTTGGCAGATGCACTCAAATGATTACTAGCCACCGACAATTTCTCCAATCTCACTTAACCTACTTACTGAGAATAACTCTTCCAGTGCACTTAGATACTCTATGGGGTTTTCATCATAGTCACCCTTGAAGAATTTGAGTTGGATAAACCTGGCTATGTTTCCATCTATCCTTTCTTTCTTAATTTCTTCTAGACTATGTATTAACTTATTATTCTCATCACCATACATTGATCGTATATCATGATCACTTCTATTTAACTTATTTTCTGTGGCCAAATATTGATATGGTTTATCCATGAGACTATCATTACCTTTTACCATAGTATTCTTTATTTCTACTATCTTATCTTCCAACATCATAGATATCATATGACTGAGATTTATTTTCTATTCCTCCAAATGCCTACTTTTTCCTTGTTTCAGCATCTTACTATTATCTTTAATTTCCTTATAAACCTCTTCTTGATTTTTAGCATAATTTTCTAACTGTTGCAATGATAATTGGTGACTATCTAGTCTATCCTTTAAATCATCTAACTCTCCTGCCTTTATTTGCTCAATGTTGCTTAACTCTTCTTGGATGCCTTGTAGACAATTCTGAGATTCCTTACACACTTTCGGTGATTTCTTTATTTCATTATCGCCTTATTATGTTTCTTTCATACCTCCTTATATTCAACTTTCATATGGCCCTGAATATCTTTAACCTCTAGCTTAATATTGTTTACTTCTACTTTTGAAGCCTCTTGACCATCCTTGCAAGCTTTCTCAATTTTAGTGTACTTTTTCACTAATTTTTTGTGCCCAACTTTACAATTTCTAACTTCCTCACTCAAGTTTTCAAATCTACTTTCTAACCTGTCTTGTGATTTATTTAACTGGTCCCTTAACTCATTAAATCTGCTATCACATTTACTATCAGATTTTTTTAACTGAGCATTTAAGTCATATTTAAATTCCTCAAACTTGGCATTAGTAGCATTTAACTCAATTTTACATAAGCCAATTTTAATATTTACCTCCTCTCTGAGTTCTTTATTTTCTTTAATCATATCACCCAGTTTATTATTCATGTCTTCTCTTAACATTTGATTATCTCTACTCATGTCACTAAATTTATTGTTTATATCTCTAATCATATTACCCATCGTTTCCATCAATTCTTTCAGAATTGGATACAGATCTCCTTCACGTTTGGATACTGCTTCTGTCTTACTGCTTTCCTTTTTTATTTACTATTTATGTCAAATATAATACCTCTATTTTATTTTTCCTTGTTAATAAATTGCTAAATACTTTACTTTTATTTATTCTTATATAAAACATATCTACCCATTCAAACCTACAGCTGCGAATAAAATCCACAAAGAACGACAACAACAATAAAATTTCTAGTATTTTATTTAAATCTATGATATAATATAATCAGCTATATAACTCCACCGATGCATACAAACATAATACCATGTTTTAGCATCTATATGAGACTCAAACTTGGGTCTTTAATTGGTTATTTCGGCCTGAGTTGGCGCGCCATTTTGTAACTGATGGAATTTGATCAATGCTTGATGAAGGGTAGAATGATTAATCTGATCTGATGAAAAATCTAAAATCTAATTTAAATTAATCTAGTCTAGCTCAATCCGCCATTATATAATAAACCATCACAAAGCACAAATAATCTCTCTTAAAGTCTAATTTGTTTAAGCTATATGTGAAACGAAAGAATAATGACATTATCTGCTCCAGACATCAACAAATCCATCACAAATACAACATAAACTGCAATGAGATGTGAAACCGTCTACTAATGCCCCAGACAATAATATATGATTAGGTTAACTACTTGATTATCAATCTAATGAAAATCAAATCCAATTAATAACTAAACAGATTCAAATATATATTTTATTAGCCTATTACTATTGTAGTAATTTAAATCTACTTCATTATTTAATGATGCTGCATTTTATCTTAACGGATAAGCTTCTAAATACCTATAATTGTATTTTACAAAACATTTTTACATATAGACACTATTAAATTGTTGAAACAAAATAATATTTGAATCGAACGTATATCTAATTTAATAAACGCTAAATAGAAAGTATAGACACTCGTGTCAATAAGCGAAACACAATTCTTTCTACTCCAATCTTTATAAAATGATATTAAAACCAGTTGATGTCAATAGAAAATTATTAATTAAACACTTTGAAAATTTATGCACTCATTTAAATGCTTAAACAAATTAATCTACGTCTAGTTTACTAAGAAGCTGTAAAATAATATGTAAATAATTTATTCATATCTTTCAATAAAATGATACTTAATTATTGCTTCGTTTATGTGTGAAAATAGAATACTTCACTAAAACTTATTACCTATTTTCTATCTATATAATGTCCAATCTTATTATATAAAAGATACGTTAAGTTTCCATTGGATGTTTATTCACCTATGAGTATTAATATTGTTTATTTGAATCTTTAAACAATTGAATATAAAATTGGTTGGCAATAATTAAAATATATGATTATAATTTAGAGTCATACCAATTTAAAGATAATATTCAAGTAAACTATTCAACGAAGTTTGTACCTTTTATTTTAGAGATGTAAAAAAAAATATCTAAGACGAGATATTCTGAACCAATGATAAAGTACGATCTATTTAGATTTTATGACGGAATCAGACAAACATAGAAATGATTGACTTTGTAATATTAACTAAGATAAGTGATAATATATATAATATTCGAATGCAAACACAAATATAAAATTCATATGGGAATAAGATAAAATACTAATATGCAAAACATATCTTATATTCTAGCTCAATTACCAAGCTGAGATTGAACCTTGTCATTTAAATAGCTACATCATCTCTTGCAATCCAAATAATAATAAAAAAAATAATGGAGTTTTTAAATTTGAATCACTCAATTTATTTGATTATATGAAAGAAAATGGGCAAGATTAATAACAAAATACATAGAAATTAATTTATATTTCAGATTGTTTGAATAAATAAAAAAAATGATAATAATACTGTGTGTATCTCCAAATGTGTTGTGAAAACAATAACGACAAAAAAAAATGAATGAATGAATGGAGAGACTTTTGGATATTTTACTGAAAAATTTATGTATAACAGATACCAAAGATATGAAATAGGAGGAGATCGAAGTATATTCGTTTATCAAAATAATAACCCATAAATGAATATGAAATAATATGATATATTTGAATCTCTTGTCTAATCGATGTTTTAACTAAATTTTATACATGCAACCATCAAATCATATATATATATATATATATATATATATATATATATATATATATATATATATATATATATATATATATATATATATGAACAACATCGGATTGTGTTAATATATACTTAGACAAAAGTTCAAATGATTAATAAATGAATCTCTCCGATCATTTTCATTTAATAAATTCTATTACTCTTAAAGATAATTTAAATAAAATACAAATCATCCCCCCTAAATACATGTAAAAAAAACTAATACGTGCACATTTTTATATATAAAAAAAAATCATATCTTGTCCGTTTTCACTATTTATTTGTCCATTGCAATTTACTCATCCTCAGTTTCTATGACGCAAAGAGAAGCTTATTTCTCAGAAATAATAATTCGAACTTTATAGTGTTTCACTAACAGTCCTTTTTCTTTCCAAAGAGGAGAGTGCAATTTAATTAGTCTTTTCATGATATGAATTAATCCAGTTGATCCTGTGTTCTTTTGCTCGTGACATGATAGCCAAATCCAATGGTGGTTATATGTCAAACTATAAACCAGAAATATCTTTGTTTTTAAAACTAAAATAGCCAATTATTATATAAAGCATTTTTTTTTCATAGGTTTCCTTTTTTTACATTTTTTTACACTTTGCTGCAGTTTCCCTTTGAAATCCTTTGCAACTGCCCTTCAAATGATTGAACGGGCAGATAATTTAAGCTTATTTTTTCATGTTTTATGGTTTAACAGTTAAAAAAAATATTGAAAAACTTTTATTTGTAAGAACCTAAAAAATACTGTCCATGGCAATCGCAAAAAGATGATAGCTTCTCTTATAGTCTGTTGGCTGCTATTTATCTGTTCTCTTTCTGACGTTCTGGTATCATAACAACCACTGAATACTACTCAAATAAAGCTCAAGCCAAACAATTTTTTACAGCAGTTTTCATGCGGTTTGTAATGTAAGTTTGGAGAAATAGATACATGAAAATTAAATCCAAATTTGATTAGATTTTTCCTATTATTTGTACACCAAAATACAAAATTGATATAACAACCTTTATTCACTTTATAAACACAAATAATTTAGCATATATATTTTTTTAATAATAATATTTTTTTAAATTAATTTATAAACAAATATACATAACACAAAAACATTGAATTATATGAGATAATGTTACTATGGTGACTGCATTAATATACAGGAAATATGTAAAATAATACCGATCCTATTTAAGTAAACTTATATTGTAATGAATTGTTTTCAAAATTTATTTATTTCCCTATATGTTTTTCTTAAGTTTGATTATAGCGAATTTATTATTTTAAAGCTAGAATCAACAGTAAACAATTTTATTTAAAAGCTTTAGGTTGCTATGGTGATCAATTTAAATCTATATTTCCAAGATCTTACATTATCTATCTATCATGCATAAGAAAAATCAAACAAGATCAACAAACTTCTTTATTTTTTTTAAATACCTTGATCATTAATATATTAACATTACATTAGACAGAAATTAATAATAAACAAATACTATGTATTGTAACATTACATTTTTAACAACACTTTTATACTGATATTACTAAAATTGGAATCTACTAAATAGAAACAAGAATTTAATAGAAACTACATCTCATTTAGGCTACAATAATTTAACAGAGAGTCACTCAAATTAATATAAATGGAAAAAGAAACTAAAATAAACTGAAATACTACTTTATGTTTGTAAAATAAGATTAATTATTATTAATAATATTGTTAATTCTAATATTTTTACGGATAAAAGATATCATATTATTATTACTATTTGCAAGATATTCTGTGTAGTGAAAAAGCTAAATGCTGACGTTTTAGTACAATATCAAGTACCTTCCTCAGAGCGTCCTCTTTCTCAATTCATAAGAATGTATGTGAGATTTAAAATCGTTTTTATCGTTTTCTTTGTCCTCATATTTAAATTCTATTTGTTAAGAAGTTTTAAAATTTATTTTCTCTTCCAATAGCTTCTTCCAAATGTTGTTAATCTTCTTTAATTCACACCTTTCATTTATGCTCTTGGGCCTTTTAAAAATCTTGATAGCTTCTATTAGCAAGCTCTGGTCATATTGTTCAATTTTTGCTAAAATATTTGTTTTTTCAAAATTGATATCATGATTTATTAATTTTATATGAGAATAAATAGCTGATGAATTGGATTTTTTTCTCACTGCCAGAATGTGTTCTTCCTTTCTAATATTTATTCTAAGATTAGTATGTCCTATATATGTATGTGCACAGACCCTACATGGAATTTCATAAACACCATGACACTCCAAAGCAATTTTATCTTTAGGAAGTGGAAATATTTCACTAATTTTTTTATAAATAGTGTAAATTGCGTGAATATTATTATTTTTTAAAATGTTACCAATTCTAACAGTTACTTTTTTTATATATGGCAAAATTGTCTTAATTTTTGATGTATCAAAATCGTTTTTCTTTTGATATGTATAAGCCCTATTAATAATGTTGTAATTAAAACCATTATGAAGAAGCATTTTATTAGTAGCAAAAAGGTCCCAGTGAAAATGGCTATCATCAGAAAGTCTCTTTGTTCTATCCAATAATGTCTTTGCCACTGAAAATAGTTGTGCAGGATGGTGCTTTTCAATGACAAAGACATTATTGGATAGAACAAAGAGACTTTCTGATGATAGCCATTTTCACCAGGACCTTTTTGCTACTAATAAAATGCTTCTTCATAATGGTTTTAATTACAACATTATTAATAGGGCTTATACATATCAAAAAAATATTTTGATACATCAAAAATTAAGACAATTTGGCCATATATAAAAGGAGTAACTGAAAGAATTGGTAACATTTTAAAAAATAATAATATTCACACAATTTACACTACTTATAAAAAAAATAGTTAAATATTTCCACTTCCTAAAGATAATATTGCTTTGGAGTGTCATGGTGTATATGAAATTCTATGTAAGGTCTGTCCACATACATATATAGGACAGACTAATCGTAGAATAAATATTAGAAAGAAAGAACACATTCTGGCAGTGAAAGAAAAATCCAATTCATCAGCTATTTATTCTCATATAAAATTAACAAATCATGATATCAATTTTGAAAAAAACAAATATTTTAGCAAAAATTGAACAATATGACCAGAGATTGCTAAGAGAAGCTATCGAGATTTTTAAAAGGCCCAAGAGCATAAATGAAAGGTGTGAATTAAAGAAGATTAACAACATTTGGAAGAAGCTATTGGAAGAGAAAATAAATTTTAAAACTTCTAAACCAATAGAATTTAAATATGAGGACAAAGAAAACGATTTTAAATCTCACATGCATTCTTTTGAATTGAGAAAGAGGACGCTCTGAGGAAGGTACTTGATATTGTACTGAAACGTCAGCATTTAGCTTTTTCACTACACGAAATATCCCGCAAATAGTAATAATAATATGACATATATATATGTATGCATAATTGAATTTTAATTTATATGCCGATTGGCTAAGGGAATTTAATTTCAATTGCAGTTGTAGTTTTTTTAAGTTTCATTTTTGGTGAATATATAGTAAAATTCACTAATAGTAAATAAGGTTAAAATTAGTGATTTATTTCAATGTAACAATTATTTTTTAAAAAAGTGAACTTTATAACAAATTTTATTATCTTTTAGTATTTTTTTCAGTTCGAAA
Source organism: Epiperipatus broadwayi (assembly GCA_028023455.1). Lineage (NCBI taxonomy): Eukaryota > Metazoa > Onychophora > Udeonychophora > Euonychophora > Peripatidae > Epiperipatus > Epiperipatus broadwayi. Next base: position 189,692 of record JAQFVV010000691.1, on the reverse strand, counting down.
CAATAGGTAATTTGTAAAAGATCCTTTATTGATTTCAATCACATCATTTTAATTGAATTTAACAAAAATACAATTTGATTTCCATTAAATAGTGTTGTCTGGAAAATAATTAATTTGGAACTTTGCAATTAATTCAAATGCTGCCTTATCTGAAGAAAATATTTTAATCACTGTTTGGCTGATTAAAGAACTGCCTTAAATTCTAGAGTGAGTGAACAATGAGCAATATAAAACCAACTAAAAATCATTGTGATACTATGCTATCTTTATTAGACTACTTCGATTTGACTCTGCTTACTTTATTAGATTTTAGTTATTCTGCAGGTGTTCTGATCTTGTCATGTTATATGTTCCCATCTAGAACATGATCTCCTACCTCACTCCAGTTACCATATCTGAAGCTATATGCAGCCATTGCACCATATTATGAACTCTATTTATTAGCATGAACCTATAAATAGTATATGATAAATTTCCATGGAAAATGAACTCCTGAACTAGACAACAACTGACATCCTAGAGTTCATCATAGCAAATTATTTCTCGTCAACCATGAAACAAACCAGACTCAGTGAATTGTATCGACATGTCAAAAATATAAACTGTACAAAAAATAATAGTGCTACACCCATTTAACTATGAACAGATGGTAAAACCTTTATATGAAGTGTTCTATAGATATATCAGGAAGCCAGTAAATGATAAACCTAAGGTTGTAAATTTATTTTATATTCGATTTTATTAATATGTAAGTTTACTTTATTGACTTTATTGTTTTATAATATGATAATCATTTGAATATATTTGTTTGCAATCCCTTAATGTTTTATAGATATATTAAACAACCTCAATACTTCTTCATTCTTTTAAAATTCATATAAATAAAGATACAATAAAGAACAAATGATCCCAAGATGCTTTTCCTGCTGAACCAGAACTCATCAGTTGGTCCAGGTCATTATTCTCATTGCGTTTTTATTTACCATTGCCAAATTCCCTCCACTCACAACTTTGACACCGTCCACCACAGATAAATACAATATTGATTATTACTAATCATTTTCTAAACTAAACATTATCTTTAGCACAGATATAAACTTTTGTGAGTGTAATAAATTTGACAATGGTAAATAAAAATGTAACATATTACTATAGATAAATAATATTCAAGTAATATAGATATATATTGCACATAGTGATCTGGGCCAACTGATGAAGGCTGGTTCAGCATGAAATATATCTTGAGGGTTATTTGTCTATTATTGTATCTTTATTTATATGAATTTAAAAAGAATGAGGAAGTATAGAGGTTGTCTAATAACTCCATGTATGTGTATTTTTAAAATTAATATATTAATCTTTAACTGTGGTTTAAAGTTTATATCTGTGCTAGAGATAATCTCTAGTTTAGAAAATGATTAGTAATAATCATTGTGTTTATCTGAAATGGATGGTATCAAAATCTTGAGTTGAGTGAGTTTGACAATGGTTAAAAAAAAAATATAACAATTTCGTTTAATGTTACTTAAATTTTGTCAGTTGATATGTATGTTAATAAATCCACAATAGTTTATAGAACCATTTTATTTTTCTCTTAATGTGAACATATAATTTTTCTCCTCCTATTTCGTAATTGTTTTAAATTATTTAGATTCTCTTTAGCACTTTGTAGTAAGTGCCAGTCAATTTGAAATTTAAATATATATATATATGCATTAAAATTCCTATTATATATGTTTAATTAGTAATGTATTAAAATTTGAGTAATTATTTTTATTAGATTTGCGTATAATAACTTTTATATAAGAGTTAAATCATTTAATGTATTGACAGTTTTTCTTTCTTGCTATTTTTATCGTATGTGTCTAAAAATAGAAATATTTCTGCTTGTGTTTATGTGCATATAAATGAAGCCATATATATATCTGCTTTAACCAGTGACTATTTACTCTGTGAAATTAGCGGTCATTATTGATTTTTTTCATTGATCCAATGTAGTAAATATTCCCATGCATATGTGTATATATTTTGCTTTTAGTTAACACGAGTTATTTATGGGTTTCTTTATTATTCTTTTGCCTGGGGTCTTGCACCGCATATTGGAAAATCAGCACGAATGAGATTGTCTAATAATAATGTCTGTCAATATTAAGTATTAATTAAAGTAATTGCAATGATTTGTGAACACATCTGAAATTGTTATTTTGTAGTAACACTCCATTATTTTTAAGAACTAAAAGTTAATTTGAGGGTCTGTTAGAATAGAGATATAATAGAATCAGTCAACTGTCAAATACATTCACAACTACTTTAAATGAGTTTTTTTTTCCATATGTCATAGCATCGGCCAGAAGGCGAACTTACAACAACCTGTAACTAACTGCTTGCTTGCAAGGTTGCTGCATTGACCTCTCCACTAACAACGCTTGACTAACACTCAATTGTAATATATGATTGAGCTAACCATATTTCAAACCCAACCATTAATGTAAGCTGTTTATTTTATTGTAATTTCGTTATTAATTAATTATGTTGCTAATTATTAGATTTGACTGATGTTTATTTATTGTATTCTACCCTGACAATTGTTTATTTAAGAAGACTCTATGTTCTCCATAATACAGGAACAGTAATTGCTCTGCAAATGATTGGATAGCTGTTGAAAACACTTGTAAAGAATATCCATATCAACAAATTATAAATATTTTAGACTAGAGGATTTGTTGCACCAGATTGACATTAGGTGCATCCTGCCTATCATGTAAAAAAAACTAAATGATATACCAAAAAAAAAAAAAATATATTTGATAAGCCTTATAAAGTGGGGTGACAAAATTAACTGTTGGAATACCCAAGAGATAGAAGCGTTTTAAACTCAAATCAATATTGAAGATTTATTAAGTATATATATATATATATATATATACTTAATAAATCTTCCATATAAATATATATATATATATATATATATATATATATATATTATATGGAAGCAAAATAAATGAGACAATTTTTATATATCCTGGTTTCAAATTTCTAATGTATTCCAATACAGTATAAATAAATTAAAACAACAAAGAATGCTAACACTTGTGAATGACCTAAATATTTTAAGACAAAAACTCAAATTGATATCAGTTGAATAAAATTAATATGTGATTATTTCTAAAATAACTTTATTAAAACAAATAATATACGTTTACAAATGGTACTATAGGCATATTAAATAAAATATATACATATTAATTAATCAATATATTACACATGAGACAATAGCCAAAATTTTAAATATTTTTTAAAAATATAAAAAGATAAATTATCAACATCAATTGAAAAAAAACAAAGAGCCTGAGTCCAATGTAACTAAATTACCTACGACTGCTTTCTAAAGAAAAATCTGGAACCACCGGTTGAAATTTGTTAGCCAAGCATTTATTTATAATTGATACTTTACGACACAGTTAAAAACGACAACAATATAATAATAATAATAATAATAATAATAATAATAATAATAATAATAATAATAATAATAATAATAATAATAATAATAATGATGATGATGATCATGATGATGATGATTATTATTATTCTGCTAACTAGTTGAAGCTTGTTTATCTATCTATTTTTTAAAATATATTTTCTTATTGTTGTAAATAAATTCTTCAAATAAAAGAAATTCAAATTCCAATTTAATAAAATTATAATGTAATTATACGGGATTTGTACCCATATTTTCCAATTCCCTTTTGCGATTCACGCATCTTATACAACCTATACACCTTACCACATGCATGTGAAAAAGATAAATGATTTCCAATATAATTATTTCCACTGATTACTTCGTCCAGATCATTATCTCCCAAACATACATTTATAATCAGTGTTCATCTTATATTAATATTTCTAATCTTAATCGATGGTCATCAATATTTTCAACTGTCCAATATTTCTGCCATCTATATTATTAAAAATCTAATGATGTCAGGTCCAAAGCTCTTGTTTTCCAATTTTGTTGGCATATCGATGTTATCCATAAGTCATTCTGCCCACTCATATGCAGGATCTTAATTCCATTTAAATACATAGAAGAGAGATGAGCTGAATATGTAACTAATATAAGTATATTGTATATACTTTTAAGCTTGATGTAACTAAAGAGGGTTTGAATCCAAATATTCAAACTTGCTTTTGTCATTTCCCACATCTTATACAACTGATACACAAAACCACATGCATATAAAAAGTTAATAATCGCCAATATTCATATTGGTGTAATTATAAGGGATTTGAACACAGTCATTTGTCATTCCATCTTATGCCACCAATACTCACAACTACATACATGTGACAAAAAAAACTCCAATATATGTATATTAAATATCATTTATCTTTTTCAAATGTATGTAATTATGTGCATCAGTTGCATAAGATGGAGGACATGATAAAAGTTAGTTTGAAAGTCTAGGTTCAAATCCCTTATAATTACATCTAACTTAATGTAATATACAATATACTTGGTTTTAAATGTCCAGCATGAATTCTATCTACCCCTCTTCTGTATATATGTATCAAGCATTATATATATATATATATATATATATATATATAATGCTTGATATATATATATATATATATATATCCATCTATTGATCATATATATATATATATATATATATATATGATCAATAGATGGAGCTTTACCAATATATGCATACAAGCTTTGTTTACATAAAATACTGAGTGAGACAGAATTCAATATCTCTTTCAGTTGTCTCCACTTTCAGATCAGCTGATTTCAAGCTAATTGGCTATCATCAGTGAAGGGTAAGGACCAGAAACTAGATCTAAACATTGACTCTAAAACTCAGCATTTATAAAACATGTTTCTGTCAGCTTGCAAGTGTGAATTTTTCAGATACTTAAATATCTTCAAATCCAGACAAACAAACTAAGCAGCTATATGGGTCTAAAATCAGTTCAGTTTCACTGGTTTGGAAAAACCCTCTGCAATATACATCATTGCAAATACTTTCAAAGGTACATTTATGATAAATAAAACAAGTCATAAATTTTGTAAACTTGTTTATAGCTTGTATATAATAATCAATAGATGGTGCTTTACCAATATCTCTGTACAAGCATTGTTTATATCAAATACTGAATGAGACAGAATTCAATATCTCTTTCAGTTGTCTCCACCTTCAGATCAGCTGATTTCAAGCTAATTGGCTATCATCAGAGAAGGGTAGGGACCAAAAAACTAGATCAAAACACTGACTCTAAAACTCAGCATTTATGAAACATGTTTCTGTCAGCTTGCAAGTGTGAATTTTTCAGATATGGAAATATCTTTAAATCCAGCCAAACAAACTAAGCAGCTATGCGGGTCTCACTCAGTATTTTATGTAAACAAAGCTTGTATGGAGATATTAGTAAAGCTCCATCTATTGATCATTATATTCAAGCTATAAACAAGTTTTTGAAATTTATAACTTGTTTTGTTTATCATAAATGTACCTTAGAAGGTTTTTGCAATGTCATATATTACAGAGGCTTTTAGTATGTGGTGAAACTGAACTGATTTCAGACCCATATAGCTGCTTAGTTTGTTTGACTATATTTAAATAAAGAATCATTCAGAAAATTATACTAGAAAATAAATCTTTAACTAAAACATTAAACTAATGAAATTTTATATTTAAATTTGATTCCCATATATGAATTACTGGTAAAATTAGCCCTCCATGCAACAACAAGAAAAGGTGAAGTAATTATATTAAGGTTCACAATCTTTTAAAATGAAAATTTAATTGAAGACAAATTCAAATAATAAAGTAGAATATGCATCCACAATAAAATATTTTAGATAAAAGAAATGTGAATAACAGATTTAAATATAAACTCAACCTAGCAAGTGATTTCTATTTTAAATAAACAAAACTTTATGGATACATTTTAAATGAAGCTTCCACTTCTTTGCAAATTAAACAATTATTTCCACCCCTTTTCAAACTCACAAATTTGTTTATTGGCATATTAAAGAAAATAAATTATATATATATATATATATATATATATATATATATATATATTTATTTAATATATATATATATATCACTTTATATATATGATCACTTTATATATATATATATATATATATATATATATATAAAGTGATCAGGAATATCTTAACTGAACCTTTTGTTGAGATTTTCTAATTTTTTAAAAAAAAAAATAATGATAAAAATGAAAATTAACTTAATTAATGAATATATGGGATAATCTTACATACTATATGTGAATAATTTGAATTAAAAGAAATATCAGAAATAGTTGGGAAATGATAAATCATATTTAATGTATTTTAAAGTAACTACTGTATAATTCATTTTAATGTCTAAATGATAGTAATGAGACATTATAAATAAGTTGGAATGATTAGTAATAAATTTAAAAAAAAAGTAACCTGTAAGTTTTATTAAAACAATATAACAGTATTTATTAGATGTAAGTTAGTAGCATTCCACTTATAAAATTATTTTAAATTAAATATTTGGTAATATTTTTAGTTTTGTAATTTTAAAAAAATAATTTTTAAACAATGGGTGATCTCATATTTATAGATTACCCATATATGGAAGTGTGTGTGTGTGTGTGTGTGTGTGCAAGAAAGGTACATAAACATAAGAAAATAAAAATAAAATATATTTTAATTCTAATATTTATAAAAAATAAACAAATAAATGGATGGATATAAATTTATGGAAGAAATATTTAAAAGTTAATAAAGAGGGATAGTTCTAAATTTTATATTTATTACTATTATGTTTAAAAAAATATTATTTAAAAAAAATAATACTTAACATTTGTTAAACAATGAATTTTTGACTTTGCAGCTATGAGTCACGTGATTTGGTGTCATTAGAAATTGCATTAGTAAATCGACTTTACAGCTGATCTGTCAAGAATAGTAAGGTTTAATAAAAAATAATTTTATTGGCTTACAAGCTAACTAATATAAGAAATGGGTGTATTAAACAATATCAGGTATAAAAGAAAAATCTGGAATTCACCAGGGGGGCTGATATTTTTTATTACTGCAAGTAGCTGAATCCAAAAGTCTTATTTAATAAAAAAATGTATTTTTTTTTAATATTATTTATTTAAAGTATAATATTTAAAATCATCTTGCAGTGATGAAGGGCTGAAGAAAAAGGTAACTATCCTGATATTAAATTTCAACCAGAACCTATAAGATTATAGTGAGAAAATGTTGGAATAAAGCTAGCGTCTGTTATATTGTCTGCATTTGATTTACTTGATTTCCTTTACATGAAAGTAAAATTAAAGAACAAATTAATAATGATTTACTTATATAAATATTCAGTGGCACTAAAATATTTTGACAATAAAATGCTAAATACTTATCTTATTAAATTAAAAGTATATGTAAAAAGACGAAAAAAGACAGTTTTACGTTTAAAAAAAACCAAAAAAACATTATAATGAAGCTACATTTGGTTCAAGTGAATTAATAAAGAATGATTTTTTTTTGTTGTTCTAAAGAAAGTTATTATTTATACCTTGACATAAGTGGAAAGGATTTGTTTAGTTGAAAGCAAACAGATAAAATTGTATTTTAAATAATAATTTTTATTTTACCCAGTAATGAAATAAAATTATTCGGAGACAAAACTTCAAAGTAATCGGCAAAATATCAGTAATGAACTTATATTGGTCAAGTACATAGTAAATCATTCGGCTATATTTGACATTATTTATAAATAAATTTATGACAGTTAATTTTAGCTATAAACTGAGAAATGTCTTGAATTATATATATTAAAGGAAGGCAGCTCTTATATTTAAAATAATCAAAGAAAATTGGTTTAAAGTAAAACATGTCATGAAATATTATTATATAAAAAAATATGTTTAAAAAAAAAAGCTATATTTTAAAAGATGTGTTTTCCTAAAAGAGGACAAAGAAATTCAAATAAAGAAATATATATTATTATATGCATTTCAAAAACCAGGATCCTATAAATAAAAATACTGTGCTCAGCTGAAGAATTTTTTTTTATGCCGGCTTATTTTCATTATTTAAGTTTTTAAAATTGTTTTAAAAAAAAATGAAAGCATTCTTAAGGAATTCTTGACATTTTTATTTGAAAATCATTGCCATATATTTTATAAGTGTTCTGACTGAAGCTTCGAACTTGGATAAATAAAATAGCTTGAAGAGTTTGTCTACATATATAAAATGGAAAACCATTCTGGAGCGGAAATATGAACTTAAGTTGCTGTATTATTATTATTATTATTATTTTATTGTTTGTTTTATTGGTAAAAAAAAAAAAAAAATGAAACCATAAAAATATTTATGCAGGATATTTTGTGTAACACTTTTTGCATAAATATTTCAGGTAAATAAGTTATGATTTTAAATCTTAATGGGTATAAGAATGAGCTATTATTTTACCATTTTTCGGATACATTTTATTATTATATTTATTAAACACTTCACAAGTTAGTTTATTTGATAATTCGTTTACAAAGAATTAAATATCGCAGTATTAGTTTATTATAGGTGTATTTCACTCAGTTTCATATTAAATCTACTAAAGAAGTTTATCAGAGAGTATCCATTCATTTGTTTTATGAATATTACATGATTAACTATTGCAAATATTTTTATATACATTGAGAATTAATATTTTCGTATTGAATTTGAAATAAAAAGTCCACTAGTTATTAAATATTTTATTATGTGTGCATTGTACCTTGCCTAGAATTTTATTTGCATTTATTTTTAAAATAATTTTCATAATAGTCACTTGACAGTTTGCTTTGTTGGTTCTTACATTAAATATACATTTTGTATTTTAAACTTCTTAGAAATAACTCAGTTGATTTAGGTGAAGTATATATCTTGCTATTAGTTCATAATTTTTAGCCTCATAGAGTTAGGCTTAGTTCATAATTTTGAAATATGCTTTATGGAGTAGATAAAATCCTCCATCCTTACTGTATTGTATTTCCATGATTTGATAGTGCTTGTCCCCAAAAGAAGGGTTATTATAGTGTATTTTTCAGTGATGATTATCACATTTATAAGCATTGAAAATCCCATGAGAGAGGATTGTGCTTTCATGGTGTGTCTTTTCTTGTTACCAGATGTACTGTAGATGAGTTCCAGACATCTTAATTTTTGCCTCAAAGTTAGGTATTTTTGAAAGCCACCACATTCTTTTCCAGCTCTGAGGAGCTTATATGTTTTTTATATTTTTGCCTATCATTCATGATGACTTAATGCTAGTTCCACCACAGTAGGTGATGTTGCATTTGTTTTAGATTTGTGAAGACAAAATATGCTTGTTGGAGGGAATTTATTTCTTCAGGTAGTGGCAGCTAATTTATGGCTCATAGGTATATCAATGTTGGAATTGTGTTGCTATGATAGTTTTATCATGCACAAGCTAACCAACAATAAGTTATATTTATTTTAATGTATGTTAAATATGCATATGATATAAGTGGCAATTCACACATACTAATTTAATATTTTATCCAGATTTTCGCCACTGGATTTGTAAGTCTGTTACATTATTAACTTTAAAAACATTGAGGGAATAATTTTATGTGGACTAATTGTATTTAAAAAAACGTATAACTGCTCTCTGATGAGTGAATAACCCATGTATCCAATTTAATTTAATTATAAAAGTAGCTTAGACTGATTTAATATTATACATCACTAGCTATAATATTAGTTAGGCCAGTATAACTAGTGGTAGTTTTCCAAAAAATATGCTAAATATGCTTTTCTAGCTTAATGTTTCTTAAGCTTAAAGTTTAAAAAGTATAGACTTAATTGTGTGTTATTATAATTGCTAGATAACACAATATTGTTATGAATTATATAATTAAAAGTAAAATTGCATTTATTAAAGTCATATGTTGCAATTCATGTTTAAAAATGTTAAAATCTCTAATTGCTTAAGAGAGATTATGATTTAATATTGAATAGACTTTGCCCAATATTAAGCAGAATTGTATTCTTTATTAATTATTTATTAGAATAAACAGTAACTGAGGAAATTGTACCTGATTATAAACCAAGTAAGATTTAAAAAAAAAAATTGTAAAAGGGTTTCAGCACTATATTGGCAATGCTTATATATATATATTTTTCATATTAACTGAAACACAGGCTTGTTATATACCTGTGGCTATATATATGTAATATAGGGTATATGAGCACATACTTTCACACCACCCACCTCTCTCCAATCTATCTAATAACACTGATACACCTAAACACATATATGCTGAAAAGGTAAATAATCACCAATATACATATTTCATGCTAAACCAGCAATCATCAGTTGGTCCAGACTATCATCTTTACACACATATTGTAAATTTATTATTATTATTATTATTATTATTATTATTATTATTATTATTATTATTATTATTATTATTATTATTATTATTATTATTATTATTATTATTATTATTATTATTATTATTATTATTATTATTATTATTATTATTATTATTATTATTATTATTATTATTATTATTATTATTATTATTATTATTATTATTATTATTATTATTATTATTATTATTATAATAAATCAATCTATTATTATTTCAACAAGTTTTGTTTTGTTTGTTTTACTTTTATATGAGAATATATTATTATTTTGGGTTCCAAGTTCACAAAATCTTAAAATGTAAAAGTTATTGAATCTTAAATTCAGAGATTTACAAGTATATTCTAAGATAATAAATATAGTTAATATTGTCTTGAAAATTAAAAAAAAAACTATGTTAAAGTAAATGATTCTCATATTGAATCATAAATACAGATAATTGCATTATAGCAGATACCTAATTAAATACTTAGTTAAAAGTTTATTTTTTTTAAATTGTCGGCATATCTTTCAGATTAAAGATTATGCAATATCAGATTAACAATATTAGTACTTCAGAAGAATATTTTAATTAATATTATGTAGGAGCTGCACCTTATCTTATGTTTACTGCACATCATCTATCATCATCTTAAATCTGATATATTTAAAGAATTCTAATTCATTTGCATTTGAGGTCTTTAGTGGTTGTCTGTGAGTATGGAAAGGCATTAAAAGTACCCTTGCTCTTTTCTCTGCTCAAGTAATATCTTAGATAATAGGCCATTATTAGTTAAATTTAAATTGATTCATTAAATTGTTTGAATTAATGTTTGTTTTGTTTATTATTTTAAGATTGAACATATTATAATTATTTTATGGTCAGCTAAGATGTCACTTATTTATTTATTAATCATAATAATTCTTTATTAGGCAACTTAACTTAAACTTTAATTTTACACAAAAGTGTTAGTTTTAAAATCCCTGAGATTATTTACTCTTGTTGTTTTAGTAAATATAATTCTGTAGGATAATATTATATAGCAGTGGTCTTCAACCTTTTCACACCTGCGGACCAGTAAAAATAAGGATAAGGTTCCGCAGACCAGCAAAAATAAAGATAAGATTTCGCAGACCGGCAGAAGTCTATATATAAATTTTCTTAAAGATAAGCATAATTGTTATAACTGAACAAAACAACAATGTTAAGTATATAAGATAAAGTTTTATATATATATATATGGAGTTTATATAATAAAAAACTTTTTTTTTACTTTTTTTAGAAAAGTAATAAAAAATTTAATTCTCCCCCCCCCCATAAACATCCTTGATAATTAGAAAAACAAATTGATTTATGAATGATTGATTAGATTTTGTTTTAGTTCTGTTTTCTTTTTTTTTTAATTGGGTAAAAATGAGATGAAAAAATAAATAAAAATTGGCTATATTAATTAAAAGTTTAAACTCTTATTATTTATTATTACAAACTTTTTACTGCCCATCTAGCACGTGGACCTGCAGAAAAGTTCCACGGCCCAGTGCCAGGCTGCAGACCAAGAGTTGAAGAACACTGTTTCATAGCAAAGCGTCATAGGTCTTACTCAGAGAGTGTATAATCTATTAGTAGGACTAATATGATAAGCATTGATTAGTGATTTAGATAATCTTTTGTATGGTTTATTAAAATATTAATATGCTGTAGTAGTTATAGTTCATCAGTATTAGATGTAACCTTTATTTGATTATACATCTCTGGATCATCATCTCTTTTTTTTTTAATTTATTGTAACCCACTGAGCTGAGTCATTTAGAGTCTCTCATTTATATTATATTTCATTTCATTTCAATTTTATTCCATTTCTTTTCATGTCATTTCTCATATTTTTCTATCATCTCAGCCATTTAAAACATTCGTTAAGAGTATCTTTCTATCATCTCATTTCATTTCTCTCTCCTTTATTCCATCTTCTTATATATCTCTTGCATATCTTTCAATCATCTTATTTCTTTTCTCTCTCCATTACATATATATATATATATATATATATATATATATATATATATATATATATATATATATATATATATATATATATATATATATATATATATATATATATATATATCATTTCTATTACTTTTCCCCATTTCTTTTCCTCAATTATTTTCTTTTCCATCATTTATCCTTACCATTATCATTATCTCCATTTCATTATTATTTCTTTTTCTTCTTTTCTATCTCTCTTTTCTCTTTCTCACACACCCTCTCATTCTAGCAGGTTACAATATATATATATGTCATATTATTATTACTATTTGCGGGATATTCCGTGTAGTGAAAAAACTAAATGCTGACATTTCAGTACAATATCAAGTACCTTCCTCAGACTGTCCTCTTTCTCAAATCATAAGAATGCATGCATTCTTATGATTTGAGAAAGAGGACGGTCTGAGGAAGGTACTTGATATTGTACCTTCCTCAGACCGTCCTCTTTCTCAAATCATAAGAATGCATGCATTCTTATGATTTGAGAAAGAGGACGCTCTGAGGAAGGTACTTGATATTGTACTGAAACGTCAGCATTTAGTTTTTTCACTACACGGAATATCCCGCAAATAGTAATAATAATATGACATCTTTTATCTGTGAAAACATTAGAATTAACATATATATATATATATATATATTAAACAAAACAAGTTAAATATTAATGGAGCCGCACAAAGCTATATAACTCAAATTAAGCATGAAAGGCATAGTGAGAACTACATTATACTAGTAAGAGATTACAGAGAGAGGATTTCAGAGCATAATTAATAGAGATTTATGAATTGATACATGAATGAAATGTGAGATTTTCATTATACCTTAGATAAACAAATTATTTAAGAACTTTATACTAAAGGCAGCTCCATATTAAAGGTTACCTAAGGATTGCAGCATAGTGGCATTATTAGCAGTCAGCAGTTGGAACAGTGATCATCTTGTAAAGCCAGCCTTATGGAACATAACTGTTGCTGCAGGCAGACAGTTCTCTGAGAGAAAAAAAGAAATGTGCTTCTTTTCTACTCACAGTTCATAGCACCAAACTTCTGTTGACTTCTTAAAATTTTAAGGTCTTGAAATGCTTCAAAACTAAACTGACTGAAAAATAACTAAACTCAACTGACTAAAAACTGACTTCTTTTGTTGTATGGCTCCTTTTATACACATTAATCCCATGAAGAATGCAATCTCAGTTGCCCACAGCTATCTCTTGATTAAATACAAAAACATTTAATTAGTAAAATATTTTTAAAACAGATAAGGCTCGAAATACCATTTGATATATTTTTAAAGATTTGAAAACAACTAACAAAAGAATTGCTTATGTTTTCAATTAAGATTTATAATTTTAATTTTTTTTTCCATATGTCATAGCATCAGCTGGGACATGAACCCACAAACATCTGCAACCAACTACTTGCTTGCCTGGTGGCTGTCATACCTCTCGGCTAACAATGCAAGACACGATTTATAATTTTAATTAATGAAAACGATCTGAATCTAGATCAAAATTTTAGTATTTCGAGCCTTCCCCATTTTACCTTGTTTTTACATTCCAACACATTAATATATATATATAAACATCTAATTTTCAGCAATAAATATTAATAAAATTATTGCTTCGTTCATATATATATATATATATATATATATATGCATCACACATACTACTGTTTTACTTTACTAAATACTTTTTTAATTTCTCTAATCATTATGCATATGGTGTGTAGATGAATGGCATATATTTACGGTGAGGTTTGAATTGCAGGCCCCACAGGAAGTTAGTAGATGGTTATACATGAAGCTCGATGATGATTAGACATCAACTGTTTCACCCTTGTCCACTTAAAGTGATCATTTAAAAAAAATCAATAAAAAATTACCTTACTTGGAGTCTACTATCATTTTGTTGCAAAAAACAACCTTAATAAATGAGCATGAAAACTTTGCTACTTGTTGACATAAAAAAAAACTGCCTAGTTATTTGAATTGAGTTTCTAGGATGGAAAAGAAAAAAATCTTTCATTCATTTTTTTTAAAATTTAATTGCAACTTATTATTACCTTTTCATTAACTGAAATATTTGGTGTAGGGATTCATAAAGTAGAATGTCCATTTGCATTTTTTTTTTGTTTATTGTCTTCGACTTTGTTTACTCATGGCTGCTTAGGGATTCACAATATGAGAATGTCCATTTTCATTTTCCATTGTCTTCAACTTTGTTTAACGATGGCTCTGCTTCTTTTTTTTTTTTTCAATAACATTTTTTTGGATCTGGAGGTTTATAAGGGTTATAGGTATGTCTTTCTAGATCTCTTAATAAAATATCAAAAGAGGTCACAATATTGTACTTTGGTATATAATTATATTGTTCTTTATGAAAAGTATCTTGCTTTAAAAAAATTCTCTAACTTTCCTTGATATAATGGCATCCATTATAACATATTCACTTAGAGAGTTGAGAAGTTTTCCTCCATTTTTTATGAAACTATTTTTATCGAAATATGTCCATGAGCTAAAACAGCTTTTATGGTTTCTGTATAATGAGTTCAGCTCATCATCAATTTTGTTCTGATCATATTTCATAAATAAATGATTATGAGTTTTATTAAAATAGGCAGTATTGGCCACAGCTAAAGATCTGTCCACTTCCTTTATTTTCATATCAGGAGGTCATTCAGCATCATTCCAAAACTTTAACTTTGATGTTTTCATTAATCCTTCATCATCACTTTTCCACAGAACATCTTTATGATTATTATGAAAATATAACTCAGAATTATCAATTATGATTTCAGAAGATTCATCCAAAACAGTATATATTGTTCTATTGATCACATTTTTCATCATTGATACAGCCACTTCATTAGAGGGTGGTAAACTGATATCATCACGTTAAGGTGGGTTGATTTGAAGTAGACTTGAGATCCATATTTGATTACTATTTTTTTCCTCCTTAGCTGAATCCACTAGAGTCACACTCTCACTATGAATAATTTCTGCCAAATCTAATTCTTTATATTTTTGTTGAATAGAATTGGCATTTGTCTTCACCAAAATACACTCATATGGATCTAACCTTATTTTAGTTGGCTGAGGTTCTGTGCCCTCTGCCTCACTGTCTTTTAAAAGTGTTTCCATGAAAATTATTTTATCTTTAGTTTCAGCATCAATATCCTTTGATCCAAAGGTAGAACCATCTTCAAATCTTTTCAGTTCTCTTGTTTGGTTCATCAGATTCTCTATTTGGTTAGCCTCCTGCTTCTTTGCAGTAGCATCAATTTCATTCACAACTTTCATCTCTTCCATTACTGTATTTTCCAAAATTGTTTCTACAAAGACTACCATGTCTTTGGCTAGATCAAAGACTCCCTTTGCTTGGGAAGTGGTACATCCTTGAAACCATCAGCTTGAATGTCCAAAGTATTACTAATCTTATCAACATTTAAATTTTGGCTTCTTTTAAATTCACCAATCTCTCTTCTAAATTCCTTCAACATTTCCATATACCATCTTTGAAATTCTGCATCTCTTTCTGCTTGAACTTTATTTTGTTTCATCATTTATTGTATGAGTTGAAAGATCTCCTTTTATTTCTCTGGCACAATTTTTCTTCACAATTCACTTTTTTTTCTTTTGAAAGGTAGTCACTTTTAAATGTATCTATGAAATATATCTTAATATTTTGATTTAAACTTTTTTTATTTTATGCAGGATATACACCTCTCTCTCTCCTCTCTTCAACTGTCTCCATTCTGCCATTTTTATTGCTGCTGATTGCTGCTCATAAATAAATAAAAAATTGATCATACCATGTATGTATATGATCTATTGGAATTCAACTGCCTTGCTGTTTGACTTTTTGATTGTTTTTCTGCACCTATAATAGACACTTACAAAACAAATTGATTAGTAATTTGTTTCAGCAATATCATATATGTTTGCTCATGACAATTATACATAGCAAAACAGTGGAAAAAATAATTTAACTCTCTCTTAACCCCTAACATCCTGGTTTAAACTCATTTTGATATCTTATTTTTTTATATATTACCTGTTGGTACATTTATTTAAAGGCGCCAGCCAACAGTATAAAAAAAATTTCAAACACATCTGGGCTACTCAACTTGTGAATATTAATAAATATTTGCTACATAGTATTTATTCTTATTACATATATAATGTACAGAAAATAGCTAAACATAAAATGCACCTTGTTATAATTTTAAGGTTTATAACTTATGGTTGAAGTACATGGGTTTAATTTGCAAAACATTTTTATTTTTGCGTATATAACATAAGAAACACATTTTATATGTTTATACAATCAGATATAGAAAAAAATCACTTATGGGTGAAATACATGGTTTTTATTTGTAAACATTTTTATTTTTGCGTATATAACATAAGAAACACATTTTATATGTTTATGATAAACCAGATACAGAAAAAAAAAAACTTGTGGTTGTAACACATGGGTATCAATTTTTTTTTTTCTTTTTAAAACAAGATTTTTACATTTGTAGCTATAAACATGGAAAAACAATATTTTTCTATAGTTGCAAAACCAGATACAAAAAAAAAAAAAAATACATTTATGGTTGCAACACATGGACATTGGTATTAATACAAAATTTTCACATTTTTTATATACATAATCGAAAAACAAACTCATATAGGAAAAAATATACATATATATCATCAATGATATTTTCAGGGTGTGAAATTATTAATGAGGCCCCATGATTGGGCTTCATGCCCGGGGAAAAAACAACAGTTAAAGCATAAGATCAGACTGATGATGATGATTGAGAGTAGATTAGCCCAGGAATTACATTTATTAAAGTTATCTCTATTAATGATAAGTTATTAGCTAAAGAAAATAATTATAAATACTAATTAGAAAATAATAATTCAACAACAAAACAGAATTTACATGAAATATATATTTAATAAAATATTGAGAAAACGCATATATATATATATATAAACACTTTTGTATATATATATATATATATATATATATATATATATATTACAAAAGTGTTTCATGCTGGGAATTATATTATACATTTACAAAACATTGTTTTTTTATAAAATCACTTTTACATTATTTATTTAATGAATACAATTTTATGAAGTGTATTAGAGCTTGTGAGAAGTTAATATGCCAATTTAATAACATTTTAGTAACTGAACATTGTGGATGCCTAAAGTAAATATAAAAGATCATGACAAGTTTAGTAGTAAATGATTTATTTGATAAACAGGCAAAATATACAATGTTAATCATTTATCTATTTTATGAAAACCATTATATGTACTTTTATTGGCATTGTTTGGAAAAGATGTCTTAGGGAAATATATATAAGAAACAAACACTGTGCTACATTTATGAGAATAAATTATACAATCGTTATTACAAATTAGATTTAAATCTATGGGAATAGATAAACATTTTTTTAAAGAAAGCAGTTTTAAAATCAACATACTGACTAATTAGCATGCTGGTGCATTTCATGGATGAGTCATTATTACCAACATTTAATGAAAGGTCAAACATGCATAAATCCATTAACTAAAACAATAATGATGCTAACATGTCATAAAAGAAATATATATCTATGGTACTTTGAATTCTTGACAATGAATTAAGGTTGATATGACCACCATTTCGATGGTTCAGTATTGAATAGAGAGGTTTGGTTAGAAGGCCCATAGCACAATCAAAACTCTATAAACCTCATTCCACAGGGAGTAGAAGTACCATAAGAGAAAGGACAAATATGCCAGCAGCATTGTACATGTAAAATAAACATAATGTACTATATTCGAAAGCCTGTAAATGGTTTGACTCCTGCACAATGATATATTTAAATAAAGAATCATTCAGAAAATTATACAAGAAAATAATTCTTTAACTAAGACATTAAACTAATGAAATTTCATATTTAAATTCGATTCCCATATACATATTACTGGGAAAATTAGCCCTCCAGGCAACAACAAGAAAAGGTGAACTAATTATATTAAGGTTCATGACCTTTTAAAATGAAAATTTAAAGACAAATTCAAATAATAAAGTAGAATATGCATCCACAATAAAATATTTTAGATAAAAAAAAGTGAATAACAGATTTAAATATAAACTCAACCTAGTGAGTGATTTCTATTTTAATTAACAAAACTTTATCGATAGATTTTAAATGAAGCTCCCAATTCTTTCCAAATTAAACAATTATTTCCTCCCCTTTTTAAACTCGAATGTTTGGTTATTTGCATATTAAAAGAAATCAATTATATATATATATATATATATATATATAATTGATTTCTTTTATATATATATATATATATATATATATATATATATTAAACAAAACAAGTTAAATATTAATGATGCCACACAAAGCTATATAACATAAGTTAAGCATGAAGGGCAAAGTGAGAAACTACATTATACTAGTAAGGGATAACAGAGAGAGGTTTTCAGAGCATAATTAAAATAGATTTATAAATTAATACACAGATAAAACATGAGATTTTCATCATATCTTAGATAAACAAATTATTTAGGGACTTTACACTAAAGGCAGCTCCATATTAAAGGTTACCTAAGGAAAGCAGTATAGCGGCATTATTAGCAATCAGCAGTTGGAACAGTGATCATCTTGTAAAGCCGTCCAGATGGAACATGGCAGTTGAAGGCACACAGTTCTCTGAGAGAAAAAGAAAAGTGCTTCTTTTCTACTCACAGTTCATAGCACTAAACTTCTGTTGACTTCTTAAAATTGTAAGGTCTTGAAAAATAACTAAACTGAACTGACTAAAAACTGACTTCTTTTGTTCTATGGCTCCTTTTATACACATTAATCCTGCAAAGAATGCAATCTCAGTTTCCCACAGCTATCTCTGTAATCTCTTGATTAAATAAAAAAAAACATTGAATTAGTAAAATATTTTTAAAACAGATAAGGCTCGAAATACCATTTCATATATTTTTTAGGATTTGAAAAGAACTAACAAAAGAATTTCTTGTGATATTAATTAAGATATATAATTTTAATTAATGAAAACAATCTCAATCTAGACCAAGATAATTTCAGTATTTCAAGTCTTCCCCATTTTACCTTGTTTTTACATTCTAACACTTTATTTAAAATGTATATATACTAAGATTTACAACTATATAAAGAAAACATCTAATTTTCAGCAATA
>JAQFVV010000691.1:137500-167500 GCA_028023455.1 Epiperipatus broadwayi | reverse complement strand
ATAAAATACAACGTTTTATAAGTGGTCAATTTAAGCATCTTGTTTTATAATAATATTAGACGTATAACAGATGTTCAGACAATTATCTTAAATAATTTAAAAATCTTAAAATGTAATTTATAGGTTGAAGTTATATATGAATTGTTATATTTATATTATAATGGTTAGGCAAAAATATGTCTTTATATATTTAATCTATATATACTTATTACAAGTATATACATATAGTTAGTTATTCTTTGTATTTATATTTAAAACATCAATATTATTTAAAGTTGAACTATAACATAAAATAAAGGATGTACTATTTGTTTTATAAATAATGCCTTTGTAATTATTTAAAAGAGCGATACTATATTATTCTTATTTTCTTTTAATGCCAAAGTTATTATGAAATTAATTGAACTTATAAATAATAAAAGATAATTTTATATTTCATTTATTATTTGGTTTGTAGATCACTTACACATATTACTATTCATTCAAATATTTAGAGATACATAAATTTACATAATTAGATGTGTATATTTGAATTTAGTAGAAGTCCCTTTGTTTCTGATATATATATATATATATATTTGATTAGTTATTCACATCATCTTTAAAAATAAATTATAAAGATAGATCTCATTGCTTTGCATGATTTTAGATTTGTTTTATGTATAGCTAGCTGGAAGGGCATTTAAACAATTTATTTAAATATAACTGGAATAATTTTGTTTTTCTTCATTCTTTAATTTTAATGGAATACCTAATAGACGTTCCATTACATTTGGCGCAACAACTAGGGCTCGAAATAAGCTAATTAGGGCTTGAAATACCCCACATACCTGAGAGATGTGTAGTATATATATTTATGTGAGATATATAGTTTAAAGAAAGAGAAGTATTTTTGTGTGTTTAATTTTTTTTTTATATAAATGGAAATATTTTGGCCTTATGTTTAGATGGTGATTGTTACTGTTATTGTATTTTTTAATGATGAAAGATAAATATAGTCATGAAGCAGTTTAATTTCAATTTAAAAATTATATTGATGGTGTTAAAGTACGGCATAATAATTTTGTCCATATTTGGAAAGTTTATGTTGTAGAAAATCTATAATTTTGAAGGTTGGATGGGATATTTGATTGTTGGAGTTTGGTTGGTTCTGTTGCAGGTATTGATGTTGGATGGGGAATTTTTGTCATTGTCTTAGGGATGTAGTGCATTCATGTCATTTGTGATTGATTAATCTCATTCATTGCTCCAACCCAAATTTTGATGTTTATTATTATTATTATTATTTATCATGAAGCAGCTAACAGTGGTCCTGCCATGATTTTATCTTTAAAACTCCAGAGAGAGTAAGGTATAATTATTTTGATGTATGTATAATATTTGCCTCTAAGTCTCCTTAAGATGAGCAAGGAAATATTTTATAAGTAATAGCCCTTAAGACTTAAATATAAGCAGGGTAATGTAATAGTGTTTTCAGAAAATTATTATGGGTTGTAGTAAATTGGATAGAATGAAATGTGATAATCATCTAAGTGTTCATGAAGCATTGTATGCTTTGGGAATAATGATTGAATTCTTTTATCTACATCAAAGTTGTAAAGTGCTAATCAATCTTTTGGTTGTCAGTATCTATCGGATCTTTGGAGGAATAGATAAGTATATAACTTAAATATATAACACCAAACTTAAGGACTAGATTAATTGATTATTGTTTGTAACAAATAATCTATTACATTGATTATTAATTAAGGTTTGAAAACAAACATATCAATGTTTCATTTTTTATTATAAATGACTTTTAAACATGAAGTTCAATTAGTGAATGTTTGTTGATAATAAATTGCATTAGTACAATTTTATTAAAATATTTCGGGCACAAAAGTTAATAATTAATGAAGTGGATATTTTTTTTTTTTATGTATATAAAATGGTATTAAGTTTTAAGGTCCAGAAAATTTATAGGTATCAATTTAAGTATTTTATATTTAACTACCATTATTTTGAATGAGAAAGTTGTCTCATTATATTATCAAATTAGTTATTTTTAAGGCATGTGAACATTTAGTTGTATTTTTAAATATTTCAAGGTTATATTGAATTTGATATGAAGTATCCACATTTTAATATGATATAAGTGTAGAATATTTATTATCATTAAATATAAATGAATGTTATTTAGTGATATCAGTTGTTACTCCCTTTCTATATATATTTTAAAAAAAATTTGTTGATATTATGGTGATAGATGAAATTTTTTTTTTTTTAGCCAAGAAGTTCATGAGTTCAAATAAGTAAAATTTAGATTGTCAGATAGCTATTATGTATTATAAGATTAAAAAGGCTTGTATTTTTTTTTAGTTAAATAATTGCTTGTTGGAATAATGATTGGAGATGGTGAGCCCTTGATCTGTGATAATTACTATATAGAAATAAATATATATATATATATTACTATATAGAAATAAATATATATATATATCTTAGATTTTTTTTTTTTGAGTATATAATATTATAGTTCTAGTAATAATGGACAACAGTAGTGAAATGTCAGTTAGTGGTGATTTTGATTTAAGAGAATTTATGGAAAATTTTAGAGCAGAATTAAAAGAAGATCTTAGAGCTGAGATGAAAACCAACTTAAAAACAAATTCTGATGAACTTTCTCAGAAGCTAGAATCTAAATATGATAAACTAGAGACTAGTTTAAAAACAAATTCTGATGAACTTTCCCAGAAACTAGAAATTGGTTTAAAAACTAACTCTAATGAATTAAAAGATCTTAGAGCTGAAATGAAAATAAACTCTAATGAATTAAAAGAAGATCTTAGAGCAGAAATGAAAATCAATTCTAATGAATTAAAAGCTTTGGTAGATAATAGTGTTAGAAGAGTAGAAATAAAATTTGATGAAAAGATGGAAAAATATAGAGAAGAGACAATAGTTGAAGCTAATTCTTTAAAAGCAAAAATTGAAGAAATAAATAATGAAATGAAGGAAGAAAATCAAGGAATTATGGCCAGATTAGAAGAGTCTAAGAAAGAACATGGGGAATTTGAGGAAAAGATTATTAATGATAATAAAGTATTATGGGATAAGTTCCAAGCATTGAAAATTGATAATGAATCTTCATTTAAAAACCTATATACGACTATCTCTGCTGAAGTTAAAATTGCTGTGGGATTGCAGCAAGAGGAACAGTTGATTGATATTAATAAATTACAAGATATAAATGAACGTATTAATGTAGTAAATGAAGTTACTTCTAATCGTATACAAGAAATACATGTTAAATTGGATCAAATTCAAGGAAAATTAAGACCCCTTTCAGAATATATAAATAATAATGAAATTGAAACCTGTAAAAATTATGAAATAGAGATTCAAAAGGAATCTGTTGAATTGGTTACTAAAGAACTAGAAGCGAATATACCGTCTGTTGAGTTGATAGATGATAAGGAAAAAGATAAACCATTGATAGATTTAGTAAATGAAAAAAATTTTAAAAATGAAGAATTAAGTTGTGAAAGATTAAAGGACACTGTTGACAATTTAGAAATTGGACAGTTAGGTTTTCAATGGTTAGACATTAATGCTCTAGAGTTAGGAGAGATAAAAATGCATTATAATAAAATTAATGAAAGTGTTCAAATTTTAAAAGTTGAATTAAGTTCACCAGAAAAGATTAAAATTAACTCTCAAAAATTACTAGAAAGAACAGAATGTGTTTATCAAAGTCAATATAAAGAACAGTATTATAGTAATTTTGTGTGGTACAAAGAAAGCATATTTTTATATATATTAGAACATGAATATTTGAGTGATAATTTGTACCATAACTGCAATAGAAAAGATCTATTTTACAAGTATACCAGTAGGACAAAATTCGTAAGATATATCTTATTGAAATTTGAGAGAAATAAAAAGGTATTCAATTTAAATATTAGCAGAAAGATTATTGATAAAGAAAAAGAAATTGGCAAAGCCAAAATTAAACTTAAAATGAGAAGTGATGATGTGATTAGTAAAGATTTTCTTCAAGAAAATATAGCTAAGGAAAGAGATTTAAATAAACCTAAAGTTAAATTGAAAAGACTTAATATAGAATAGGATGATTTTCAAAATGATTTTCAAGAGTTCTTTAATGTTAAAGTTGTATCAATGATTTGCGATTTTTAAAAGATTATTTAGCTTAGAAAGATTACAAATTTGAGAAGTTTTTCGATATCTCTTAATTAATTAGTTATTTGCAAAGATTTTTTTTTTTCGGTGGATTAGAGGGTATTGTAAATATCGATAAGTCGATATTTATATTTTAAAAATTTGTTATTTGTTATTAAAAAAAAAATCTCTTTAAGTTGAAATTTACATATGAAATATTTAAATTTTTCTTTTATATTTATTAAATATAATTATTATTTGAAGTTATTATTTTATTTATATATATTGATAGTACATCAATATGAACATTTAATTATTAAAATAAATAAGGACATATAAATTGTTGATTAAAAAAAAATTATTTTATTTGCAATGATTACTAAATGTAATAAATAATTATTTATGTATATTTTTAAAGATGTCAAATTTTCAATTTAATATTTTATATATATATATACTTGATATTTTATTTTTATTTTAATGTTAATTGTTTTAAAAGAGAACATATATAACATGAGTTTTAAAATAGTATCTGCTGGCGCATGGAACGATAGCAACAACAATAAAGAAGCCATTATATTATATTTATTTATTGGAATAGATATAGAACAAACAACTGAAGGATAAAATTTTGTTACACTCTATTTTTATAAAATTTACTATTCTTCAAAATACTGAAATAATATATATATATATATTTTATGGTAAATACATAAATTATGGCAGGCTAATCAAGAATCGCAGCCAGGAGGCTGCATCATCGCTTTCATTTATTCCAAGGCAATTTTCAATGGAACAACTAAAAAAAATTCAATGTATAAATTTCGTCGCGTCTGGAGTTGAAACTAGATATAGCTATCTTAAATGTATAATCATCAATTTAATCATAATTTGGAAGTAATTGGAATTAACATGCTAGATTTAACATTTTAATTGGTTTATTTATTTTTTAAAAGGAAGGAAATTTTAAAACGGATAAAATATGCATATATCTAAGGATTAACAATTTTCTTTAATATAATAATTTCTTCGCCTTTCAATAGAATGCATTCTAATAATCAAAAGTAAACGGATAAAAGAACTCATGGAATAAATTAACTTTTGGAAAGGAAAATTAGCTAAATGAACTTTAAAAAGGTATTTAATAATTTTATATATGTATGAGTAATATATAAATATACTTTTGAGATTGATATATTTTTTTTTATTTATTTATTTATTTTTTTATTATAAAATACAACGTCTTATAAGTGGTCAATTTAAGCATCTTGTTTTATAATAATATTAGACGTATAACAGATGTTCAGACAATTATCTTAAATAATTTAAAAATCTTAAAATGTAATTTATAGGTTGAAGTTATATATGAATTGTTATATTTATATTATAATGGTTAGGCAAAAATATGTCTTTATATATTTAATCTATATATACTTATTACAAGTATATACATATAGTTATTCTTTGTATTTATATTTAAAACATCAATATTATTTAAAGTTGAACTATAACATAAAATAAAGGATGTACTATTTGTTTTATAAATAATGCCTTTGTAATTATTTAAAAGAGCGATACTATATTATTCTTATTTTCTTTTAATGCCAAAGTTATTATGAAATTAATTGAACTTATAAATAATAAAAGATAATTTTATATTTCATTTATTATTTGGTTTGTAGATCACTTACACATATTACTATTCATTCAAATATTTAGAGATACATAAATTTACATAATTAGATGTGTATATTTGAATTTAGTAGAAGTCCCTTTGTTTCTGATATATATATATATATATATATATATATATTTGATTAGTTATTCACATCATCTTTAAAAATAAATTATAAAGATAGATCTCATTGCTTTGCATGATTTTAGATTTGTTTTATGTATAGCTAGCTGGAAGGGCATTTAAACAATTTATTTAAATATAACTGGAATAATTTTGTTTTTCTTCATTCTTTAATTTTAATGGAATACCTAATAGACGTTCCATTACAATATATATATATATATACATAGATTTATAATGCTATATATATATATATATATATATATATATATATAGCAACAGGGCAGGTATAATCAAACCCTGTTGCGATAATTAGACAAATATGTATTAGTATACTTAACGCATTATTAAAAAAAATATATATCTTATTACTAATGTATTATTAAAAATATATATTACTTTACTAACAAAATTAATATTTACAGTTTGATGTACAATCAACGGTCATTTGCGTGGTTGTACAAAATTGATTTAGTTATTTTAATTTATAAAAAATTATATAATGGGTATGGGGGGGTTATACACTTGCTCTGATTTTTTCCCTCTTTTGCCAAACCCAGCTATACACATCGCTATGTATATGTGTGAGTGCGTTTTTGATCCATTAAAAATGAAAAATAAAAAAATATTTTGTTTGATAAACTTTTAAATATATACATATTAAGTCAACAAAAGAACTTTAAATATCAAGATGGAAGACTAATTTTGCAGAACAATGGAAGTAATTATTATAAAAATCGTGGAATGTCTAATACTCATTAAATATTAATTGGAAAGAAATAGGTGTAAAAAGCTTTTGTGGTGCATTTTAACAAAGGCATACAGAATGTGAATGGAAATATAATTGAAAATGAATGAAAAGAAAGATTAATTTGATAATTAAAAAAAATAAAAAATTAAGATTAGTATAAGTTTGGAGGTAGAAGAAAGCGGACGGTCAACATGATATACATTTTGATAAAATAAGGTCAGGTTGGGGTAGAGGCTTCAACGTGTGGAGGGTTCGAATCCTTTGTCCCCAAATGTATAGCAGCTGCTGATAGTGGAGAAGGGACATCAAGCCCAGAGAATTTGCCTCAATAAGCAACAATATTGATTCACCAAAAGAGAAAGAAAATAAATGAATAAACAGACTTTAGCCATGGAACCTGAACCTCAAAGAAAAAAAAAACAAAGTTTGTTCACTGACAAAGGACCGGAGATTCCATTTCACCAAGAGGATTCAATCAATTTCCCAGGGAAACCAGGTATTTTCTTTCTAATTACATCCATATATGTCACTTTTAGTAAGCTTACTCCACGAATTTGAGAAAACTGTTTATTTGACATAATTGTGAACTTAAAATTTATTTTCTTTGCCTAGAGAGGGTCAAACTATTTACTACGGAATTTATTAGTGTATAAATTAGTCCAATTAAATCTTCGGTGCAAAATACATATAATAGCATATTTGTGTGTGTGGGAGTTTTGGCAAAAAAAGAAAGGAGCAAACAAAAAAAAAAAAAGAAAACTGATATGAATCTTTGATTTAAAAGAGACACTAATTTAACTTAAGTAAATAATATATTTTTTTATACATACATAAATATCATAGCTAATAAATGTACATAAAATGAATATTTTGTTTTGTTTTGTTTTGTTTTTATGTTATGAGTTGTTTTTTTTAAATAAAAAAAAAAAGGGATCTACTGCCGGTAAATTTTACCACCAGCCCTGAGCAGAACTAGTCCAGGGGCATTTCCATATTGGTATTCCAGTTCTCCCAGCATAATTCTTATAGAAATATGGAATTGGCGCTTGAGGTCATAAATTGATGCTCATAAATATGCTGGGGCAATAAAATGGAATAATTTAAGAATAAATATTCTTTTAAACCATTACGCATGTACGTGTATCGTTATATATACATACACGCAATCGTACAAGACTACATATATGCGTAAAATATATATGGAAAATGGTAAATCCCATTATAATATATATATATATTGTGACCCTCTGAATGGGCACAAGCAAGTAAGTCATAGTATTAAAAAAATGAAATAGCCTTAAGATTTTAGGATTTTACTGGAAATTGTTTAAAGCTTTAGATGTTGATTGCTTATAAATTTTGATTAACCATTTTATAACCATTTATTATTATTATTAGAGTTAATGAGATATTTAATGCAAGAAAGAGGGGTTATTTATTATAGGAATTAGTATATTTTGTTAGGAGGATGCAAAGTTGTTTTATTTTAGTGTCTAATATTTGTTTGAATGGTTTCATGATCTATGGTTCAGTGACATCAACCCATGTTCAGATATTGATTAGTAAAACATGAGTAACCTATAGCCAGATGTGTTGTATTTAGTCAAGATAATTTAATATTTATATTACAGTATATGTGCATAAATGTATATCTGTATTATGTTTCATTTCATTTTCATCCTTTAATAACACTAAGCAATAGTACATTTAACATGAAAACATTTAAATTACTGTAATTATCTTTAATAATTTAACAAATATATATATATATATTCAATGATTAATAGATATTTGGATCAGTGGATTATTTTACAAATTAAAAAAAATATTAATCATTTTTGTTTAACAGTTAATTAATATTCATTTATTTCAAATTAAAGTTTTTATTTATTATTTTTATTGATTTAATTGTGAAGGTTAAAATGATTTTTTTTTGTTGGAGAAAATTTCTTGCATATTAAATTAGCTTCCGGTACAATAGGTGGAGTAACCTTTTGAGTGCAGATGACCTTTTTGATGGAAGGAAGAGATATCTATTTAACAAATAGTCTTTGATAAAAATTGCTCATTATTGATGTAATTGTAGCCAGTATATTATTTTTTCTGTTATAACAAGTACATGTCTCTTCCATAAGTCAAATTGGTTTTAAAAAAGCTTTAAAGTAAACTTCAAGAAAAGTCATAAGAAATTCTAGTACGGAAAAGTCTTCAATTAACATGCAATGCTAAAAATATAAGAAGGTATATCAGTTTTCATTTCTTTACCTCATTTAAATGTTTGAATTAATCATCTTTTGCTTATTACTATTTTTAAAATGTATATCTATAATATTAAGCTTGTGTTACTTTATTTATTTATCATTAAGAAGGAAGATAGAATGCATGAACTTTATAATTGTATAACTAATCTACATGTATCTTATAATATCTTTTGGAAATGTGTGCAGAACATTTTTACAGAATTTATTTTAATTTTTCAAAATATCTTATATCTTGCTTTTACACAAGTTAAATTAAAATTAAAGGATATGCATATTTTAATATATCATGTCATACTTAAATTCATTACAGAAAAATGATTTTATTTATTTATTGAGAATTCCTAAAATAATATGTGCTTTTATGAATGAAATAAAATGTGAATTTCCCCAAATAACTAAAGGATACTACTTATTAAATATGTACTTAAATCGGATAGAATGACGGGAATGTGGTATATTTTTGTTCTCTTTGATATGAATGCATTATAAAATAAATTAATATTAATTGTG
Organism: Epiperipatus broadwayi; assembly: GCA_028023455.1. Classification (NCBI taxonomy): domain Eukaryota; kingdom Metazoa; phylum Onychophora; class Udeonychophora; order Euonychophora; family Peripatidae; genus Epiperipatus; species Epiperipatus broadwayi. The sequence goes on along the minus strand of JAQFVV010000691.1, from coordinate 158,022 downwards.
GAATTACCAACGTGTTATGACATTTTAGTTTGCAATGTTTAAAAATAACTATATGTATGCTAGCTTATAAAATGTTGGAAAAACAAATGCTATTTAAGAAATTTATTTAAAATAATTGCTTATTTAATTTAAAAACTACTACAGAGTGAATTAAATAATTGTTGTACAACTGTACCTGAAATGTCTTTCGTATTACCATTAGTATAAAGGTTTGTTTCTTACGTATGATGTAGTAAACTCAATTAGCTACGCTATGAACAGTGGAGATACTAGATCAAATTTAAATTATGATTATTTATTTTTTTTGTCCTACAGAAATTTATTTTATGTTTTTTTTTATTCTTAATAAACATGAACTCACTTTGGTATCTATCTCCATATCGTTTAATAAACCCGGAGAAGGACTTTGCAAGTGAACTTTTTATTTTAAGTCAAAGAACAAATGACTTTTGTTTCTTTTTTTTTATTACTTGTCATCATCAATGTATATGATAGACAGATATATATATTTATTATTATGCTTTGTTTATAATTTTGTACTATTATGAACTTCCAGATTGTCGCGTACTCACAAATTGTGGACACACTGGTAAAAATTGATTTCATTTAATATGTTTTATGTTTCTTTTTTTAAAAAAAAAGGTAAAGGAAAGAAATATATTTCTTTTTCTCTTTCATTATATTGTTAAAGAGAGGTGTATATGAATTTATATATATTTTCTTGTCTCAAAGTGAGAGTTCTGGCTTTTAAATCAATGAACATATAATAGAAATAGTCGGACAGGGATGGTAAAGAAATATCATTCGTAATATTTATGATTATTAAATTTTAAAAATGGCTTAAAGTTTATTCAAAATTATAAGTTATATTTTAATGATTTATTTAATTACTGAGTTGCTTATATAGTATATAACTTAGAATTATTATTTTTTTATATTCTTATTTACGCGTGTGTGTGTGTGTTTTGCACAATTATTACATTTGCTTAATAGATATATCAATTTATAGATTTTTATGTATAAATTTCAGATGTTGTCGTATTCTAGAGAACTGAAGGGATTTGTAGGTTATCTGTATGTATTTATCTGCCAGCGTATATGTAATGTTAGATATGTAGAAGAGCTTTGGGAATGGAAATTACTCTGAATGCGTTCTATGTTTGTAGAGATAAGAGATTTTGCCTATATAGTATATTTTAATCTTTTTCCATGAGTAGAGCCTATTTTATATTGTATGAACATTATGAAATGATAGTTTTGTAGTTGAAAGATGTTTTCTTATGGTCCTGGTGAATGAGGAAATGTCCCACAGCAATAGTATATTTCAGAATTAGATGAGTTATTGTTGAAGTATGAAATGATATTTAGGAAGGTAAGTGATGTTTTTCTTAGAATCTTGGTGATGAGAAAAAGTCACACATCAACAGTGTATTTCAGAATTAGATAAGTTTGTCAAAGTGTTAAGCAAAGAGTTTATTTGCTCCTCATATGAATTTCCCTTGGAATATTTTGTTTGTATAATCGTGAAAATATAGCTCTGTGTTATTAAGTATGTAGCCAGAAAAATAGTTAAATTAAATTCTTGATATAATATTAGTGTCTTATTTTGTTAGTTGGTTTACGACATTGTCTGAAATGAAATAATTGTTTAATATTTCCTCAATGAATTGATAGTGTGTAGAAAAAATTGTTTTTTTTATTATTGTTACTTAAGATGTGACACACACGCGTAATATAAACAATATCGCAGATATAAAAGTATAATGTTATTGAAATTAAAACAGGAAATAAATGCTTTAAAATACATTATATTCATTTAACATAAAGTTATAAATTATCAATCATTAGAATGGATACGATTTTATTGCTATGCATGAAAAGTGTATGTAATTAAAAAAAAAAAAAGATTATTTAATTAGTTAGAGAAAGTTGCTTTGTTGATGGCCAAATATGTTAATTTGATTGTTTTGTATCATTAATCGATAGTAAATCCTCTCAAAATATTTATTGTATCAATAATATGATACATTATTTAGGTTTTGTTTAGATGAAATGCTTAAGCAAAGCTGGTATTCAAAGTCAGAATATTCAAGTTTTGTTTGTTAATTTTACTTTCAAACAGGTATGAATAATAAATAAGGTAATATAACAGGGATAATCCCAAACTGATGTCCACAGATTTATTTGAGAATTAAAATTATTAAAATGAGTAGTCTTATTGTAAAATAATTATGCTAAGTTAAATTTTCAGCGTAATAAATGATTTGTTTATTTATTAAAGAACTGTGTCTTGAGTTATTCTTGTATACATCAGGGTACTAATTTCCACATCTCCACATTTCATACATCTATAATAAAATAAATATATTGTTTTATAGCCATGATATTAAATATGCTGGTGTCTGATAATATTGTTTCCTCAATCCAAACATTATAAGAAACATTGCCACTTGATAAACATATAAGAAAGGTTGCCTAGTTAATGTATTGGTTAGATGATGATGTGAGATTAAAATATACCTTATTTCCATCATTATCTAATTGCTAAACACAGTAAAAAACATTTAGTCAATTTATCTCATAACATTTTATTATAAGTTAGAATTATAAATTATGGGCCAATGTATTTTATTTAATTCAACTGTGTTTTAAATTCCCTGAGATCTTATTGTATATTCCTTGATTGGGATTAAGGTAGCTGTTTAGATGATAATATGCCAAGTCATAGAATTGCTTAGTAATATAATTATATCAAGCTGATATATGTTATACTTGGATGATGGAAGAAATTAAGTTTAAAGGATATTTTAATAGTCTGTAGAAATATACATTGTTATTCTTTATCATGCAGTTAATTAATAAAATGATTTATATTTTATTTAATGTTTTATAATATTTTCTTCATTTATTTATAATTATATATTTTATGAACTTCCTATAACCTCCCACTGAGCTGAGCTGAATGTAGACATACGTAAAGAGTCTCAGTAATAATTTTATATTAGATATGTTGTTATATTGTCCTATTCATTAATAGAACTGGTGCCCTGGGCTTTTACTCATATAATGTATATGAGCAGTGCTGTGAGCGTAGGTTATAGGGTAGGTTAGGTTTTCTGGACACACATCTTGGTCACTTGATTGATGTATTTGACAGCTCAGTAGATAGATTACAATATAGATTTTGGGTGCACCAAAGTGGTGGCACAATTGATTGAGTGATGATGATTATGGAGTATTTAGGTTTTCTGGTGACCAATGTGGATGCATGGCATGTAGGTTTTCTGGCATGCAAACTTTGTGGCTTCATTTGACATTGATTGGTTAATGAGTAGGTAACTTGGTATTCAATGTATTGGTTTGCAATGATGATGATTAGACTTGGTTTTCTGTTGCAATGTGGTAGCCTGATTAATTAATAATCATTTAAATGTAGAAATGGCTTTTGACATCTGGTTATTAGTCTCGATTGACTGATGATGATGATAAAGTAGGTTTCTGGCACACAACATGACCGCATGATTGATTAATGGAGGGGTAATTATAATGCTGCTTGTTGATATTTGATGTGTCATGTCACAATGATTAGATATGGAGTTGGTTTCTGGCTTCCCAATGTTTGAAGTATAGATATATTGTGGTATAAATAAGATATGTTGTGGTCTTGGTGGGCTTGATAATTATGGTGATGTATGTCTGATAATATTATATTATAGATACAGCCAACATTTCAAATTTGATAAATAAAAGTTGCATAGTATTGTAAATATTAGTTATAGTTTTTAATGGCGCATAGAACTTAGCTTAAGAATCATGTTTATTAAAATTGTTTTGTCTTCATTATTATATAGAAGTCAATTTGATGTATGGTATAAGTGTAGGTAAATATAGAGATTTTATCCAGCTAACTCATTAATGTTGGGATCGATATTGTCAGATGATTTATATAGTACAATAATTTTGCTATCAGATGCGGAAACCTAATGTTGCATGAAATAACACAACTAAACATATTAGAATAACCCTAAGTATTTGTAAGTGATGATGAGAAATTTAAATTGTTTGATTGGGGAGAGAGAGTGAAGCTGATGTACCTTTTCTTTCTCTTTGTGAATCTTAATAAACTAAATATAAAATATTATTGAAGAGTTTAATATTCGTGAAGATTTGGGCTGGTCCCAAGAAATGTTATCTCCAGAGGTGATTGTCTTGTTTCTGATATAGATTCAGAAAATGATACCATGAATCTGTCAAATAGAGAAGATAGCAGAGCAGGAAACATTCCATTCTGGGGAGTGATGGATTACTCACACTTGAGCAAGATGCTGAGGGAGATGAAAGATAGTATTATATCAAAGGAAAATTTTAGAGAGATGAAATATAGTATGATGTCAGAAATGAAAGATAATTTAGCTCAACAGATGTTAGAGATGAAAGATAATATAATATCAAAAGAAAATTTTAGACAGATGAAAGATAGTATGATGTCAGAAATCAAAGCTAATTTAGCTCAACAGATGTTAGAGATGAAAACTAGTATGATATCAAAAGAAAATTTTAGAGAAATGAAAGTTAGTATGCTATCAAAAGAAAATTTTAGAGAGATGAAAGCTAGTATGATATCAAAGGAAAATCTTAGAGAGATGAAAGATAGTATGATGTTGGAAATAAAAAATAGTTCAGATAAACAAATGTTAGAGATGAAAGAGATTAGGGAGGATGTTAAAAGTCAGACATTTAGGCTAAAAATGATAGAAGTTAATATTGAGAATCAGTTACAGCAAATTAAAGTAGACAGTGACAATTCAATATTTCAAATGTCAAAAATGATGCCAGAGAAATTGGCAGATGATGTTTAACCAGAATCAGAAATAAAAGTAGAAGTGAAATTAGAAATAGAGTTAGAAGTATCAGAAGTGAAGTTGGAAGTGCAAAATAGTAAGAATCAAATTATAGAGGTGAAGGAGGTTAGTGAAAATGTTAAAAGTCCAATATTCAAACCAGAAATTATAGGATTAGATATCAAGGATCAACTACCTCAGAGTAAGTTAGATGATGCGGACCTAGTATTACCATTTAAAAAGAAGAGCCAACAAATTGCTAAGTTAATTTATAAGAATTGTAATTTATCTAGTGATGAATTGAAGGCATCCAAAAAGATTGAAGAAATACTAAATCAAGAGGTAGAATTTTATAAGAATGAAGTTATAAATATTTTTAGATATTTCAGGAAAAGTCATGATAAAAAGGATGAGATTATCAAATTAGTTAAGTTATGGATACTTTCTTTAGGCATGAAGTGCCCAGAAATTGTTGAGAATACATTGATAAGATTTGTGATATTACCAGCAATAAATTTAAGAATAAAACTTGAAGTATAATATCAGAGTATGTTCTTGATTATTTAAATTATAAACTGAAAAAGAATGTTAGGAGGAAAGTACTTTATCGAGGTGTTGAACATGTGATATACGATATAGAACAGATAATGGAATATTTTAATTATGCTAAAGAAGTTGATGAGCTAAAAATTAAGTGTAAATTTAAGAATGCGCATAAATTTAGTATAGACTTTCTTAAGAAAATTATGAAGGTAAAAGAAAGATTAATAAAGGCCAAGTTCAAACTTAAAAGAACAAGGGGAAAACTAGTTAATGCAAACCATCTTAAAAAGATTAAAAATAAAGAAAAGAATAGCCAAAAGATTATGGTTAGATCCAAGACAGTGAAGGTGAATTCTCATGAGGAAAGATATATTGGAAGAGAAATCAAGAATATAATCACAATATTTAAGAGGTACCTATAAAGCTCATAGCTTAATACCATATCCAGTTAAAGTACCAGATAATTAAGAGGTGTGAGAATATAAAATTATGTATGCATAGTTTCCTAAAGTATGAATTAATTCTATTTGTGTTGTTGATAATCATTAACATAACCTCACGGTGTTACTTAATTCATTTTTTTCTCTTTATAAAGATGGGTGATTTGTGACCCTCTGAATGGGCACTAGCAAGTAAGTCATAGTATATCAATAGTGGGTAACCACATTGTATTAAAAAATGAAATAGCCTTAAGATTTTAGGATTTTACTGGAAATTGTTTAGAGCTTTAGATGTTGATTGCTTATACATTTTGATTAACCATTTTATAAGCCATGGGGAGAGCTCCTTATCCCACAAAGGCACAATAAATCATAACGTAGGCCTAAATTTTTAAGGCAAACACCTCATACAGAAATGATGGCAAAATAATAAATTAACACTAATAAGGTAAGTAATTTAATAGACATAAAATTATTTAAAGAATAAGCAATCTCTGAAACCAATAATAGCAGATAATCAAATGACTATTAAATGATTTAAAAATAAGAGTACAATAAAAGTCTGGTAATAGATAATAAAAATACACATATATGAAATATATAGAGTAAAATTTAAATAAATAAGTGGGCATAATGCAGAAAAACTATAGTAATATGAAGCAGATAAATACACAATTAAATTGGTATATAATGGTAAGCTATTATATTATCATTATCATTATAAATATACTAAATCTTTGATAATCATTTTTAAAACTTTAGTAGCAATGAATTAATGAAACACTCATAAACCTTGTAAGAGAAAATAAATGTAAGAGATGAATATCTCTAATGGATAAAAGTTTGTAATTAAATGTATAAAATTTAACTGAGAATGTGTGGTAAATACCAACACATTCTAGCATAAACCCATTAAAATAACAATAGCAATAAAAATTACCTTGACAATTGACATAATGATAAGAATATTATAATAATATTAAATTAATAATAAAAATAAAAATATAAGTTCATTAATGGAAAATTGTCATTAAGAGCAGTCTTCTGAGGGTGCAACCTTCTTTTCTGGTAGCTTATCCATGTAAGATAATGTATAACATACCAACAAAAAATAATATTTAAAAAAAAAAAAACAGTAAATATAATTCTGGATAAGTATAACAAAACACATTAAGCATTCTTACTTCTAAGTTGTATCTAAATATGGCAATTATTAATATTTAGAGAGGTCAGGCAATATGATAGCAATGATGTTGAAGTGTAGCATTTATTTATTTCATAAAAATTTCTTTGGATCCATGGTTTTCAGTGAAATATAACAAAAATATTCATGACTTATTTATATTTAAAGGAAAGGAAGCACACACACAAGTTTAAATGAATAATATTAAAATTCTATTCCAACTATTTCAATTTTACTATATACTTTAAAAGCATTTTTTAAATAAACTGGATCGACTGCAAATAACACAATGCATTTCAAGCACCTTTTATGGATTATTATTGCAAACTATTTTTAAGTAGGCTAATATATTTCAAAGTCTTCTGTATTCACAACCGTAGATATTTTTATAATTTAAATTTGAAAATAATGATGCATATAAAAATTAATTATATTTTTTAAAATAAAAACAAATGAGTTTGTCAAATACAGGTTTTCCTCATGGATGTTTTATTGGCTAGTACACAATTGGAGAGAGCAAGTATGACAAAATAAGTTCATCCTGTGCTAAAGATAATATTTGAATTTATAAATGCATAATTACTTTTTTAAAATAGGTAAGCATTGTATCATATTCATTATAAATTAATATGACAAATAAATATTCTAAGCAGTTCATATAATAAGAGTAGTCATCATAGCATATTATTTATATATTAAAATTTAAGTAATATAAGCTCTTGGATTTGAGTTTAAATTTCTTTCTTTCAAAATAGTAGATAATAATAAATAAATGAATTAATACAATGTCCCACATAAGTTTAAAGATTATCATTTTGAAATATATGATCTGGTTTATTTGAAAGTTTATAGCTAAGCAAAAATAAAGAAATGTACTTCTTATAATTACATGATCTTTCCATGACATTTGTCTTAATAGTTTATAATAAAAGTTCCAAACTGAAGAAAGATGAAGAATAAAGCAGACCTGCTTTAACTTGTTAGCACAACCTTGCAAGTTCTAAAACTAATAAACAAATTTAAAAAATTGATATAGAAAAATATTACTATTTTTCAAATTGCAGCAGCAGTGACTAGATGGTAAATGAACCAATCAATCAATTTGACCAAATGAGAATGAGTGTCCTTGAGATCCAGATGATGAATGTTAAGTATCTGTTTCTCAAAATTGATGATCTTTATAGCCATCCATCCATCATTCAAACTTTAATTACTGTCCAAAAAAAGAGACATCTGTGGTCAAAATGCTAATTATATTTTTCAGTAATTAAGTAAGAATCATGACATCATATTAGTCTAGTTTATTTTAGAATAACCACATATTTTAATGGTCTTGAGTTGAAAAAGAGCTTATTATAACTTATTAATTACTAAACTTAAACAATAAATGAGATAATTAAAATAATTATTATATTTTTAAATAAATAACCTTCTTCTTCCCCTCTTTTAAAATTCTAAAATGAAGCCTTTATTTTTCATGTTTAATAAAATATTTTAATATAAAAATTTTAACTTTTAAAACTAAATATCTTGGCAATTAAAACCAAGTAATTATCGAATACACATATGCACAAATATTTATACACACACATAAATAGGAAGTTAATTATTTCTTTAATTTAAATCTACTTTATTAACTAAATTGATGGTAATTTAAATGACTAAATCAATTATTTAGCCACATAGATTGATTTTATTTAAATCTATGCATCTTAAAGAACTTTATTAATTAAAATATCTATCTTCAATAACTAATTCAAAATTAAAATATTAACTATTTTTTAAAACAACCTATTATTATTTAAATCTAGTTTAACAAGCTTTATTTTAAATTAAAATATTTATTTTAGTAAATAACTTTATTAAATAAAGACCTAGTTTAAAGTATTAGTTTACTTAATATTATTTACTCCTACAACTTTTAGAACCATTTTAGCTATATTTTAACTTCATACAAGTACATGTTTTACTGTAATTAAAGTTATTTTAATATCATATTTTAAACAACTAGAATCATTAACTAATCATATAGATAAGAAACATAATAATGGCATATATTTAGCATCCAAGTTGACAAAATAACCTGCATATAATCAAACTATAGTCTGTGACTTGTAAATTATTTATTGTTTACTATTTTTTAAATTAAATATTAACAAACATAGCAAATTACCTTATTGTAGCATGTACCAGGAACAATGTGCAATGCACAGTGTTACAATATATATTATTTTATCATGCAATATCATTATATGGATTACTTTTCTTTTATTCTTTTCTTTCAAAATACTTATTACACAATGTGTCTTTATCAATATATTAATTGTTGTTCACTCTAATTTACTTAAGGTGATATTTATTATTTGTATAATGATATATCAAGGTATAATATGGTGGATGATCTGGTTATTTGCAGCTAAGTTTTATTTTAGGTAATTGATGCATATTTTTATATATAGAACTATTTAAAGGGGCAATCTCCCTATTTTATCTGGAGACTTATTGAATTTTGTCATGGTATCCATTAAACACATTAATTGCAATTCATCTATTAATGTATTTATAAGAGTTCATTTCTAAATAAATTTTTAGACAAGTTTTTATATTGTGGTTATCCTTCTTTATACTTTCATTCATTTATTTTTTTTTTAACTGTAATCATGATAAGTATTACATGAATTAACATTTACATGTTGTGAAAATTATTTTGTTAATTGATTTAATTATCTCTCTATATTTATATCATTTAAAAAAATGAGGAAGAGTGAAAATTTTCATTTTATTTCTCTATGATGTGATTTCCTTATATTTGATAAATAAATTTACTTGTTTTCATCTTCATTATGAACTTATTAAACCTTTAATTGGTAATTTGGTCTATTTATATATATTTTTTAAAATAATGTTTATTCCAATTTCTGTAATCATGTTTCCATATTCTTGGTTGTAATCGTTTCAGTTTATTTTTATTATAAACTTATTACTTAATAAAGATAAATGTATTTGTGTAGATATTACAAATTTATGAATCATAGTACTCTTTTGTTTCTTGATATGTACTATGATCATTCCCAATATTATTTGAAAACTTTTTATGTCATGATCCCCCATTTAGTTATGGATAGACTTTAATAGCCATAGCATATACTTAAGATGATGAAATATAGTCATCTTATTTGTGCTTTTAAAATTCGCCTTTATATTGTGACAACTTTCCCTTGTAACAATCCCATGAGTAGGTAGTGTTTTAGTCTGATGGCTGCCATAGAGTTCTTCAATATAATGTTGTTTCAGTGATGATTATGAGTGTGTGGGAATGATTATATATATATATATATATATATATATATATATATATATATATATATATATATATATATATATATATATATATATATATATATATATATATAACATTTGTTTACTATCATTCACATTTATGTATTCTGCCTTGATATTTCTAAAATATGGAGATGATCATGTCTCTCAAAAGTTCATTATTTGACTCATAGTCAATCTTGATGTCTTGTGAGCCCAACTTCATTTCGTATGTGAAGGTATCTTTTAACTGTGTTTGTCTCAACCTCTGAGATTCACAATTTACTTCAAATTCTATACTATCTGGAGGTAGGTTTATTGAGTGGTCTGATCTGTCTATATGTCATTGTGGATTGAGTTGACCTTGTTTAATGCCACTAATGTCTTCATGGAGTTTGTAGGCATTTGCATAGTTAATGTCTGAATATTGGTGTTAGTAAGCGAGATGATCATTGTCTATCACAGACATTAACTGATGTAGAAGAATACATTCTGAACAGGGGTCATTTGTCTTATTAAGATCTATAGTGCCAATTTCCATGCTGTTTCCTGCATCACTCTCTTACTTTTGACTATCCTGAATCTTATGACCCACTTCTGTTTGTTGCATGCTAAAATATTGTGCATTTTGGAAACTTTCTGCTTCATTCATATCCACACTTCTTTTTAAGTTTTTTTAAAATCAGGTTCAGCTGCTTCATTAATGGTGTAATGATTATCTACATTATTACACTTCTGGGTTATAAGACGTTGGTTGTGACAGTTTTCTTCTGTGAGAGTCATTTGAGCTTGTAATACTCTGCTTTGAAGACTGTCATTATATATGCAAACATTGTGCTTGGGGTAAGTTTCCTGTACTTTATACTGGCCACATATCAGTGAATATTATTTGTGGGGTCAGCATTTGAGTAACTGGTTACTTAGATCTGGGTTTGGTATCATCTCTTAAAAACAGATATTAAGATAACGGTCTTCACTTTCATCTTTGAAGAATTGAGATATCCAACCAGTAGAAAGTTCAGGCAATGGAAGAATGCTTAGCGTCTTGATTAGATTCAAAAATGAAACAGAGGAAAATCTTTTCAGAAAATAATAGCTTGTCACTTTTCGTCTGAGTTATGAATAATCATCTCATCATCTTTTTCACTTGTAAAAGATCAATTTCCAATATTTAAATGTGTTAAACCAGGTGAAGATAGAATAAAATGATTAACAGTCCTTTTAAAAACTATTCATAATCTTTTGAATTATTATAATCATCTTATGAGTTACCAAAAGAAAACATAAAAATAAAATGTCCATATATCATAAATTGAAACCAGCCATAGCTACAGTTGTTTAAGTCTTAAGATAAAGCATCACTCCAAATATACATACAAATCTTGATCACATGTTAAACACCTCTTATGCAAATGATAAGGTTTACCAAGTAAAATTATCTTTCCATTTTCCAGTGTGATTTTTTATCTCCATTTTCATTATCACTTGTATCCATGTGATCCAAGTTTTTCAAACAACGTTCTCCTATTTTATCACTTTATCCAGAGTTACTTTGTTTGAGATTGTGTCGGTTTTTGCAGGGACCATCTTATCCTCATGATACTTATCAACTCATTGCCACTAGTATAACGTATGATCTATGTCACTGGTTAACATTATTTTATATTCTTTATTTCATCTGGCACACTATAAAGAGCATTTGAATTTTTTGTTCCCAGGTCACGCCACTTTTTGTAGTTGCTACTGCTTTGCTTTCATGTGTTCTTTGGGTTTGAAGTACCCCATGGTCATTAGCATTTTCTTGAAAAATGTCAGTAACCTCGATTACAGACACACATTTGTTTGGAACTCTAAAGACCCTTTTTAAGATTATTGAAATTATTTATATATAATAGTATGTATTCCTTTAAGGAATCATGGGGGTCACATTTAACTATAATCATATTTAAGTTTTTATACAGGATGCTATGAATAATACAATTTAACTTTAATACAAGATTGAATCTATATTAAAAAAGATAATTTAGAATTCAATATTTAATATAGATGCAATTTAGACTAATATATCCAATCTTAATCTTTGTTGATTGTTCTGTTATGCTCAGTATTCAATCTCAGGATAGGTTTTGCATTTAACTCTCCATGTGTTTCCATCAATATCCTACAGTAGTAATAATAATATAATCTCAATAGATTTTTAAAACTAATTTCAACATAGTTATCAGGATATTAAATTAATATGATATATATGTATGGGTATGTGTATTGCACCTTATTTTGGTTCAAAAATTAAATAAATAATTTAAATAAGTCAGAGACCCTCTTTGAATTTAAAATAAACTTCAATATATTTATTAACAAATAATTTAAATTTATTTCATATAACAAAAAAAAAAGTTATTATAAATACTATACATATATTTTTACTATTTTATGATATCAAATTAAATACCTTCCCATATCTTCATAGTAGATATGTATTATAACACAAACAAATTTTAATAAGTTATAAAGCAATAAATGAATTTTTTATAATTCATAAATATATATAATACTATCTTGCCCACCTTAATTATATATATATATATATATATATATATATATATATATATATATATATATATATATATATATATATATATATATATATATATATATATATATATATATATATATATATATATATATATATATATATATATATATATATATGATGATCTTATATTATCCAATCCTTATTAGGAAATTCCAATATTCTAAGATCCTTCTTTTATGTATGTCTCATTATTGTGATGTAAAATACCTTTCATCTAAAGATGTTAATCATTTACACAAAGAATAAGAAACAAATATTACTATATTAATTATGTTGGTAATAAACAAAAATTCTGGCATGTCTTCAATGAATTTAATATGAAGAATAATAAAATCTTACCTTCATATTAAGTTTATCTTTATCTTGGTCAAGTAACTTTACAAAGAGGTCCTAAATTTTATTAAATAAACAAAATATTTAACTCAATAACCTTTCAATTTCTATTTATCTAATAACTTTTTAAAATGGACCATTTCAATGTAAATGGATTGTAGAAGCAAAAGAAATAAAATTAGATGACTGAAGCTGATAACACACAAAGATAATATGATGTATTAAAATTTGATGGTATTCTCCTATTCCTTTCCATAATAAGATTAATAATGTTCCTTCAGAATAATGTTCATTATTCTTTGGTCAACAACAATCGAAGAAGCAGCCAGAATAATCTGTTGTTCAGAATTTTTCCTATCAAATGATGCTGACATCTTCCACAAATTATTTCACTATCAAATGGAGTTTTAATTTAAATTATATAAATGAAGTATGCATATACTTTACACATATTGGTAGGAATAAGTAATTACATTATTTTCAGTTAAAACAATACCATTTTAACCTATGGCAGGTGGTATTTACCCATGACACATTTTCTATATTTATTATCTTTTTAAAATAATTTACTTAAAATATATAAATGTTTTTGATCAAATTTATCTGTTTTAGAATTCAATTTTAGAATGACATTATTAGGAATTTCTTTAATTGTTCAAAAAAACACAAATATAATTTTGTTTTGAAATTGCAATTAATGAGACTAAAGAATAATTTATCTACTCTTTTTATGAAGTGAGATTAGAGTTATTTTCTAATAAAACTTTTATCAAGAAGAGAATTCATTCAAACTATTGATCCATCTTTTTAATATGTTTGGAATTCAAACACAGCAAAATGACTATGCATAGTGTCTAGCTAATTGGAAAAAGATATAATTAACTTGAAAATTATTTGATTCAGCTTTTATAGAACAAATGATTTCTGGTTGCATGTGTTAAATATACCAATTCATTTTCAGAATTTTATATTTCATTATTGTTGAAATTATTATAAATAATAATCATATAATTAAATTCTAATTTTTATTTCTTTTGTATTTAGTTGCTACAATGTAACTTGACCTAAAATTATCTCCATGTTTATATCTTGATTAGTGATTTTTAGTCACCTTAAATAATCATTACATATATATGAATGATTTAAAATAATGATTTTAATATTTGATATTATTAAAACAACTATTTATTTGAATTGACTTTTGTATTATTGTTGTCTAGTTTAACCTTTGAGTTATATATCTACATATGTATGTATTTTAATGTAAAATGATAATTTATTTATTATTTATATGCTTACTATTATATTTTTTTCAGTTTATGTTTTAATATTGTATATAAATAAGTGGGCTTTACAGAATTGTAAGTAACCCTTACAATATATATATATATATATATATATATATATATATATGTGTGTGTGTGTGTGTGTGTGTGTGTGGATTTGTACTCTATGTTAATGGCTGCTATGATTTTGAATGTAATCCACTTGATCATTTATACATTGACATAGATGGCATTAGGATTTTCTGGAAGTACACATGGTACATATATCTTTAAAATGCTATTTATACCTGTCTCACATTTTTGACTACCACATTTGTTCAAATATCTTCATAATTTTTACAGATCTTTATTATTGAAAATAGCTGGAAACCACAGATAGCAAAATGAGACAAATAGGTATGATAGTCTAATTGATTAATCAACTTTTTGCATACAAAACTATTTATTTATTCATATTTTATGTTTTTTTCTACATGAATTATGGCTTATCCATTCAACATGTCATTATTCTCATTTTTTCCTTTTAACACAATCCCATAACCTTTTTAAGAATACTAAATAGAAATGTTGATTAAATTTTTACCCTGTTCAATAATTTTTGTGACTATTATAATATTGTATTATAATTATAAATTATCATCATTGATATTTGTGCATTTATGTTAAAGTAAAGTCAATAATTCACATTGTATACTGTGATATTTTGTAATTAAGCTATAGTATTCATTTAAAAACAACAATTACACTTATATAATAATATTGTTTTTTCTTCAACTGTCAATATCTGACAGACAGTTACCTCAGAAATATTCTTTACATCCAATTCTGAATTAAAATTAGAATAATCCTTATTTGATTAATGTGCAATTTTTTAAACTCATAATAAAGCATGTTTTCATCTATTTCATGTGAGGCTTTGTTAATGTTAGAATGAATTATTGAATTTAATAGATACCTTTTCTTGCCCAATTTTTCTAAATTGCTTTTGCTTTTCAGGCTATATTAATTTCTTTTAGCATTTTCACTACATGCCATTTGTAACAATTGTAAAAAAAAATATTTATTTAAACAATTCTGCAATTAAAATTAGCTTAATCCTTTCTCATTAATCTATAATTTATTATAAATTAATACCACAATTCAACATCCATTGACTGAAAACTATGTAATACTTTGTTGATATTATTTTCTCTGTGAGAATATTCAAAAAAAACATGTAAGATAAAATTTAAGCTAATCATCATTTAGCAATGCCAAATATGTAGAGCATATTATAAAAAATAATCCATACATCAACTGCATATATATATATATATATATATATATATATATATAGTTATATATATATATATATATATATATATATATATATATAGTAACTTTCTGGATAGGCACCAGATGCCAATTATGATTAAATAGCACTGTATCAGTAACAGATGATTGCATCTAACTAAAAAAAAATAACCTGATAATCTATAACTCTGTATAGGCAGCACTTGCAGATGTAATTTGAAACTTTTGAGATATTTAATATTTTTCTTTAGTGAGTGTTTACTGATAAAAAGAGGGAGGGTCACAGAAATTGTCAGTGTCATTTAAGTAATACAATTTTGTTTTATTTGTCTGCAGAACAGTGATTGGTATTTGTTTTTGTAATTGTCTGGTTTATTTATTTTAATACTTCAATTCATAGAATGAATACTGCAATATATTTGACTCATCATTATAGAAACTTTTATTTTGATTAGACTTGTTTAGGTCTTGTGGTACAGCATTTATGGATAGACATGTATGTTTGTGCCATCTTTTAACTTCATTTTTCATTGATGTACATCATTATACAACCAAATATCATCTTTCACAGTAAAATATTTAATTTCCTAATCAATTTCTTGGATAACTGGATTAAATACATTGTAAATGAATTAATAGTTCACTGGACCAGTGAATTATCAAACAGACAATTTATTTGTTAAAATAATATTATTTTTCTTACTTTAGAAATGTAAGAGATTTTAATCTTGGTTCAATTTAATATTTTTTTTAAAAGACAAAATGATTCTTTTTTCCTTTCTTTTTCAAGGGAGAAAAATTCTTACATATTTGTAACTAATTATATCAATACAATGGAAGGAGTAGCCTTTGTTTTTGTAGTTGAACTTTTGAATGACCTTGGATTGACGGAAGAAATAAATGCTTAAGTAAAAATATGATATAAAATGGAGTATTTTTACATAAAGTTGGCTCTTCTGATTACAGCATTTCTCTCTCCACCAAGGGTTTTTATTACTACAATTTTTTCACTACAAATTGGCTCCTCCATAGTTCAAGATTAAAAGTAAAAACTTCTATAAATTTTCTGGAGGAAAACGACTCAGAAATTCTAATGAGGAAAATAAAAATTGAAATGCAGACATAAACAACATTGGAAACAATGTGTATTTTCTCTCAATTCTAATTAACTAATTTAAATTTAAAATCATCATTTGGGATGTGTGTGTGTGGTTATATTATAAATTTGCTTTACCTAACTTTAATTTCTAATTTTAAAGAAATAATTGAAATTTGTGTCTATATTTCAAATCTAATTTGCCTAAATTTTATTTTTAATATTAAAGAAGCAATTGAAATGTGTTTCTATACTATAAGTTTCATTTGTCTAGATTTAATCTCTAATATTAAAGAAATAACTGGAATGTGAAATTTTTACTATTATTCTGGGAAATTTATGCTGAACATTTCCAAAAAACATTTTAAAGACTTTTTATTGATAATTTTTACTAGCTATAAAGAAATAAATGTTTAAACAGAATGATATGTGCTGATAACTTATTATAATCTGCTTTATTAGTAGTATTAACAAAAATATATACCTAACCATTTGTGTCTCTAGAAATAAGAAATGGAATGTGTGACATATAATTAATGAAGTATTAACTTATTTCTAAGTGTACTTATAACTGAATGAGTGGGAGAGCATGGAAACTAGATGTTGATATTTGCATTTTATTATTGCTTCTCTTTTATATATGATTTTTATTGAAGTATATTATCAATAAACTTACATAGATTTTAATGGATTTTATGGACTAAGTAGTTATTATCTAAGGAATGACTCTTGAGAATTTAAAGCAAATACCATAACAAGTGTAATAAACTAAATAATAAATTATTTTTCAACTTATGCAGTATTAAATATTTATTTGCCATCATGAAAAGTTTTATATGTGATATTGCCAGTGGTTTCATTAGCTATCACTAAGAACTTCAAAATGCTCTCTAATTGAATCTAATTAATATTTTTATCCTTCAGGAAATTTATGTGTTTATTAATATCTATTGTTATACAACTGATCATCATCACTTTCATACATGACAAGGATGTGTTATCTACAGATAGTGTAAACAACCTCTTATGTTCCAGATAAAAGAAAAAAGTAGGTAGACCAATTATTTGTCTTGAATTTTTTATTATTATTTAATTGCTATTTATTTTTTCTAGAATGTCTCAGAGAAATATAATATGGAGAAATATTATACTGGGTAATTAATTATTATGTTAAGACAATTTTATCATATACTTATGTTTCTATATGTGTGTGCTGCCAGCCGAAATATATGTTTGCTACTATGAAGCTAACAGCTAATTTTGAAAAAAGGTAAATGCATAGAATTTATCTTTGCATTTTCAAAAATTGTGAGGTCCATCTATTAATAATTATTTTGCTTCAAATTTAGAGGCTTATAGTTCATCACAAGTAATTATTGTTTAATGTCATTTGCACTAAAGAGTTAATTTAACTTTGATTTGCTAGAAAGATGGTTTATTTATTAGTAAACATTATATTATAAATTTAAACATTTATAATTAGTCAGATATGATATTCATTTTTTTTCTTTTATAACTTATTAATCAAGGTCATTACAGGATTTATTTATTAAATATGATTTGAAATTATTTTATGTGTTATTATGCATGTATAACTGTCTGTTATTTAATCCAGTTATGTAATTGTTGAACTAAAAAGTAGAATGACTTGTTTCAATCAGTTTCAGATTATGTGATGTGCCAAAAAAAAGTGGATGGATTAGGGATTAATTTAAAAGTGAATTTATTATTTCTTTATGCTTAAATTGGAATGTATTTAATGGCTATGCAGATAGAAATTGTTTATGTTATATATTTTATTGATAGTGATTGAGAGAACTCTCCTTTAAGTTATTTGAATACTCGTCATGAGTGGATAATATATTGTGTTGTCAGGGATTGAGAGAGCTCTCCCTTAGTTGGTGGAAATATCCATCAGGAGTGGATTATATTTTCCAGATTAAGCCATTGTGTATTTTATGATAATTATAGTATATGAAATAGTGTATCACCCTTGTTTTTTGGTGATTAGATGTTGTCCACACTAGCATTTAAGCCTCAGAATTAGGCTAGGGAACACTGTGTTTTGCTATTTAAAAGACCAGAGTTAAGAAAGTCTTCTTATCCCTCATATATTCATGTGAAACATTTTCCCACCATTTTTATAGCCAAGTGCAAGATAGTTTTGCTGATAAGAAAATAAAATAAAGGCAGAGTTGATTTTTTCACAGAACAACAGAAATACAATTAGTGTTAAAGCTTGGCTGGCCGTAGCATCATCTTTATTATGACATTGTATCCCAGTTTCATAATTAAACTGTTTGGATTTTGCTATGTTAATATGCATGCATAAAATATTATTAATTTAAAAGTTATGGAAGAAAATCCATTATTGATTTATAATTCTTTAATCAATGTTTCAAATCATATCATATTAATTATTTTAGGTTTTATACTATCAACTCTCAGAATATTTCATTCTCATTTTAAATGAACAAGCAAAAGAAAAGATAGTGTAGCCATTTAATAGAATTATTCATTTGATTTATGAAGGATAGCTTGACCTCTTACTCATAGATTTAACTCCCTCTTGTATTATTTTGATGTGAATTTGAAGTAAAAAATGTCAAGAATTTTAGTTTAATGTTGTACTATTTTAGTGCCAGAGTTTAATATAGTTTTCTTGTCATAAGCATATCAAAATTGATTGATAGCTTGAGAATATTGGAAATAAAATACAAAAAAAAATAATTTTATATTTAATTATTCTGGTGTGGTGCTTAAAAAAAGTTTTCCCTTCCATAAACATATCAGAAATGACTAGCAACATATGTGTATTTGAAGTAAAATACCAAGAAGATAATTGCATACTTAGATATCTTAGTGGGGTGTTTGTAATGTTTTTATAGGCTTATCAGAATTGACTGCAAGCTTGTGTGTATTTTATAAGTAAAATATCAAGAAGTTTACTTTCATATTTTATTATTTTAGTGCTACTATTATAATGTATTTTTTCATAAGCTTATCAGAATGGACTGATAGCTGGCATAACCTGTAATAACATACCAGAAAAGTTTATTTTAATGATATTTATTCTCATGTAAACTATTTAGTCATTGATATTGGAATTATCTAAAAAATATATATGCGTAAATTAAAAAAACAAATGTTTATTTAGTTATATTATAATAAATGTTTTATTTATTTAAAAGCTTTGATCAGAGTTCTTGTTTTCATGCATTCATGGTCTATGTTTTTCCACACATGCGCTCAGACTTACATATCTAATATGATATGATTGCACTGTTCCATAATTTTATTCCTGCATAAATACTATATCTTGGATTGAAGAGGAGAGTATTCATTTATTTAACACTCAAAAGGTGTTTGCTCAATTAGCATGAAAGGCTGATATTGGAATGAAATATAATTTAATGATGAAAATGTTCAGTTTTGATGACGTTTTTTTTTTTTTTTTTATCCAAACACTATATGAAATGTTTGATTATTTAATGATTCTCTGGAAATTTTATTACTGTTATTATTTAGATGATTAATTGAAATCAAAATGCATCACATTTCTTTCATTACCTAACTACTATCATTTTCACAAA
>JAQFVV010000691.1:0-135000 GCA_028023455.1 Epiperipatus broadwayi | reverse complement strand
AACTGACTCAATTGAATGTCCGATAAAAAAGGTCTTTTTATACCTCTAGTATGTTGTCGAAGTTCCTTTTAATATCCTTCGGCAATACCTGTTGTCAAAATTCCTTTGATAATCCTTTGAAAATGTGTTTTGGAAGATCGTTTAGTTAGTAATAGCCATGCAAATGTGTTGTTTTATAGTATTTTAATTAGTAGCTAATCCTTTGGAGACAAGCTTTTTAATCATGTAGTTTTATATTTAAATTAATAGCCATCACTGTGTTTTTAAATCTTTAACTTTCATTTATGTATAATAACATTTATTATGCATACATTTATTCTATTATTGACAATCGCACATATATATGCACATATATATTTTAATGCAATTTACTATTTAGTTTTTTAAGATAACTTTTCTTTTACTTAAACTCGAATAAAAAGAGAATTATATTTTTAAACTTTTTAAATTATATTTCAACTAATAATAATAAACTCTACTTTCTCTTATAAAACTTTTTAGTTTAACTTACTGAAGAAAACCCCTTTCCACATTTAATCAATTATTTTCTAACTTTTATTTCAAACTCTTTTACAAAATATTTTTTATTTTAAAACTCTGACTTTTTAATTTTACTTTTGACAGCAAACTGATTTTGTTTACTAAAGAAACATTTTAGATTTTTATAACTTATTTATTATTTTAATAATTTCTTTAAATAAAATTATTATGTGCCAATATTCAATATTGGTACAATATAAATATATATATATATATATATATGGTATTATTGAGATATAGATCTCTAAACAGAGGGCGTTACTGGATATTTACAATTGTATATTGATTTGTATATATATATATATATATATATATATATATATATATATATATATATATTGTAACAGTCATATTTGAACATCCACGCAACAAAATCCAGAGCTTTGGTAAATTATACCAAGGCTGATTTAGATGAGGGTTTGAGACCAAATCTGACCGCACATCAGCTCCTTCACCAACACTCCCTGACTTACTACCTTATGAATGACATATATGAGGTTACACTCGTAATCTCTCAATTTCCGCGCCGGGAATAGCAAAGGGTAAAACGAAAGACTCGGGGATATTTAACTAAATGTTTTATAGCTTAACCCAACACACTCACACAACCTATGGCTGATTATCTCATGCATATAAAATCATTATGATGGTGATTTACTATAAATAAAGTGAATAATACTGCAGACATTAATAGATTTTAAAATTATTTAATATTGACAAAACACAAACAATAACAATTAAATATACTGAATATTCCACTCGCAGGTGGGATGGTGAACATATGAACTACACGTTCTGTAATCAATTATACTTAATGATCATTATTCTATTATATCATTTATACGTTAATAATTATTTTACGTCTATATTGATGTCTAAATTATGTTCTGCCATTCCTACTCAGTATGTTAAGGGTTAAACTCTAAGAGAGTGGGAACTTTTTACAATGTGTACTTAAATTTATCATTACGCGATGAGCAGTCAATGTGCTCTTTATGTAGATATTCTTAGATAAACTAGATCTTAGGTTCAGATCAATGCTGAACAATTAATATAAAGCAGATGAACTGGTGTTTTGTAACATAACTTCTGAGGCTATGGCGCTATGCAAATTTCATCAGATGCGTCTTGAATGCACTTTTACTCATGAGATTCAGCAACGTTTGCTTGGTTCTCAGATACCGTTTGCCTGCTATACATGAACTTTTAGTTCGGATGCTCGAACAGCCATGATAAGATGCTGGATTCCGGTGTTCCAGTTCTGGAGGAGGTAATGGGAATGACCCTTAAAATCACTATCCCATTCAAGAGAGGGCTGTCCGGACTAAGGATGATAAGATAGTCCTTAAAACCTAATCTTATCTTAACAATTATATGATAGCAAGGCGAAATGCACCTCAGTGCTTCGTAAAAACTCATTCACAACACTTTTGGAATCTTAATTATAACAACTAGTAAAGCGCGAAATCTATAGTTTCTTCTGCAAACTATCCTATGCCAGTTAATTAAATAAACACTGAAATTGTGCTAAAGAGGACTTTATTAAAATTCATCTAGTTTATTATTTAACTACATATTAACTACATTAAGGGGGTCTAAAGCATATCTGGGGCTTAATCTTGGCTAACTACTGAATATGCCTTAAATTATCACTATCTTTTATTTAACCAAACAAACCTTTTAATAAGCAACATATGTAATATTAAGCTATGCATAGCAGTTCAAATAATACATCAAAGTAGATTTTGGACCAGAGACAAACTATAGATATGCCAAACAGCATAATTACTTTACCTGAGAACAAAATGTCTCTTTAAGTTTATAATAATTAATAGTCTCTGCTCCGAAGGCAAAGCATAAATCAATAAATGCATTTTAACAAAATATGTATATAGATGCAAAAGTATAGATGCAAATAGAGAAAATAATAAGGCAAATAAGCTTTTATAAGTTGAATTTAAAAAAGAGATTTAAGAATTTGAGATCAGGCAAGATTTACATTTAACTTTTAAAGTATTTTAAAATACACCTTTTAAACATGGTGTGATTAATTTATAAGATTTGAATGGAAGAGTTTGTGAACATTACTTATTATATAGGTAGCTTTAGGAAAGATTTATAGATTGCTATGGCTTTTAGATTTAGCTTGCTTAAGAAGTGGTTACTGGTTATTTATCTGGAGGCTTGCAGCTGGCAGTATGAAACACACACGCATGGACTGATTTATCTGCGCTGGTTCATCGATGGGATATTCTTTCAGTAGGGCTGTGGTTTGGGTCTCCATAAACGGTTCTTGACCATCGGGATGATGGCCTTAGCTTTTCTAGCCACTTATTTGCATGGTAAAAACTGGTCCCATGGCCTGGATATAAGTTGAAACACGAGTAAAGCAAAAATGGATGACGATTTCCTTTCAACTCCTTTTTTTAAATTTCTTTAACCCCCCCCCCTCTTACAGTTCATTCACAATCTTTATTTTTAGACTTTAAAACCTAAGAAGTTTTAATTGCATCAGCTTCAAACGAATCGGTTGATTGATTTCAGGTTTATTCATTGTTCCTTTTATTTTTCTCAGATTCCAGTTCCAATCTGGATTTCAGTGCAGGTTTAATTTTCCAACTTTTATTTTATTAAGAATCCTAAAATCTGGATTCATACCGGCGGTGTCTCATGAGATTGGTAAAGTTCTTTTTTTTTCTTTCTTTAAACATTGGATTGCTTCTCCTTTTCTTTTACTGAAAGAGATTTAAGCTGCTAGCGTTTTATCCTAGACGTAAGACATCTACATTTGTTTTTAGTTGCTCTACATGATTAAGGAATTGGGTAACTTCAAAGACAGTTTGAAATACTTTAGAGAATTCTGTTCTTATCTAATACAATTTTCCCAGCTTGAAACCAATTCAATTATTTAAAATCATAAGATGAATATTTATAAAATTATAAGGTGTGTACGTTATATAATGATTATATCATTCAGATGTGAATATACCATTTTTAGCAAATAGAATTATTACAATATATATATATATATATATATATATATATATATATATATATATATACAATTATAGCAGACGTGTGTGCATATACAATTACACGCATATACGTGTGAATATACGTTTTTATACATGTTAAATTCCCAAGTATATTGTTATATATATGTGTACCTTTAGGGTTTGAACTAGAGAAATGAAGGCTACTGATTTCTAGAATAGGTGAAACGTATGATGATGAAAGCATACTGTTTCAATATATATATATATATATATATATATTGTTTTATTATTATTGTGATATATATATATATATATATATCACAATAATAATAAAACACATTTAATCTGAATCTTCTTTCTGTCATTTTATAAAAATGAAAGTCCTTCATATAATTTTAATCTCGTAAAAAATAATCTTTCAGAAAAATATGTTAAAAATTATTCCATATTTTTAATAATCATTTCTTATAATGTGACATATATAAATGAAGATTTGTACAGATCAACAATATTTTATATTATCAGGGATTTTAAAGACTTTTTTGTAGTTGTTTGTGTATCTCTTCTTGTAAATAATTCCAGTATTCATTTAATCAATCCATTGGTACATGTATCTTATTATAACTTTATTCAATAAGTATTTTCACTCATTTGCCTTTTTTCAGTCTCTTGCTCTATGATCCAACACGAAGTTTATGGGAAAAAAAACGATGAGAATAAATATATACTTCTGCTGAAGAGATTAAAACAATGTCTAATTAGTAGATTGTAGCTCAATCTTAAACAGTTTTTAATGATAATATAGGAAATTGTGAAGGCTTATGGTCAAAGTCTACTGAAACACATGCAGATTAATAAGAGTGATTCTATTTTTGGAAATTGAGAACTAAGAATAGAAATGTAGCTTCCTCAGCTCCACATCAATGATCCAAACATGGAACATACGAATTAACAATTGTGTTAAAATTTTAATTTTATTATAAAATGGCAAGCTAAAATAATTACTATATTGGCTAAAGAATTTATTTTAATTAACTTTGAGAAAAGTACTTTTTTTTTTTTTGCTATTTTTACACACTTTAGAGTTTGCTAGAACAATTAGTATATAAACAATTGATAAAAAGAAATGTGAAGAAGAAATAAAATAATTTGATATGTTTATTAAGCAGCAAAGACTACAACATGGGTTTGCAATGATAACACCATAACAAGTATTAATATATTTATGATTCTAAATTTGCTTTATTATATATATATATTATACAATATTCTTATGAAAAAGTAAAAAAAAAAAACATTACTCACAAATAAAGAAAAGTACAATTACTTTCTTTTGTATCACGCTTATTAATAAATGAATTTAAATAATGTTGCAAATAAATGAGAATAAAATCACTTATATTTATATACAATGGGTATGATGATTATTCGATGTTTTTAGTGCAAACATCTATTTTTATATTTTCTCTTGCTTTCTTATTGTGAACTTCTTTCTTTAATACAATCTACCTTTGTTGTAATTTTTAGTAGAATATTAATCAATTATTAATTTAAAAACTAATTTTCCTTGTCTATGTAATATGCTGAGAATCTCCACATCAGTGTTTTTTCTACTTTTGATTAAAAAGAAGTCTATTTTATAAATGCTTTCAGTATTCCTGCCCTTACATTAAAATACATGTCCACTTTTTAAATAATTTTCTTTTTCACATTTGCTTTTAACTTTCTAAAGTCAATAATTATTAGTCTCTCTTTTTTCCAGTTCATCTAACATTTCTTATAACAGTAAAATTAGAGATAAAAAACATCTTTACAGAATGCTTGATTGCATTTCCAATCAGGATATTTTGAAAAACCGTTGCTTTGACATCAAATGTTGTATAAGCGGATAATTTTCCAACCTAATTTTAAAAGGAGCTGACTATGATGATTATAAATATTTAAATGAACATTTGCATATAGATTTATTTTGCATAGTGACTTTTAGTTATAAACTATGAGGCCATTTAAACGAAAGTCATGTTATATTTTGGGTTTATCTTCAAAGATAAAATTCCAATACACTCATGGTACAAGTTATTGCATGTTGTAATTCTGCCATGTTGGTTTACCATCTGATAAAATGGGCAGCTGTAGCCGTTGCAGTAATAAAATTGTGAATTTGCTTTGCTCAATTTTTCTTAAGATTTCAAAGAGAAAAATCATAGTGTTTTTTTTTTTTTCTATTAATGTTAAACTTCTTTATCAGGCCAACATATTATGTAAATCCAGGCAGGTTTACAGATTATAAGTTGAAGTGTACTATTATTATTATTATTATTATTATTATTATTATTATTATTATTATTATTATTATTATTATTATTATTATTATTATTATTATTATTATTATTATTATTATTATTATTATTATTATTATTATTATTATTATTATTATTATTATTATTATTATTATTATTATTATTATTATTATTATTATTATTATTATTATTATTATTATTATTATTATTATTATTATTATTATTATTATTATTATTATTATTATTATTATTATTATTATTATTATTATTATTATTATTATTATTATTATTATTATTATTATTATTTAATAACTGAAACACAGGCTTAATATATACCATGTGTCTATATATGTAATATAGAGTATATGAGCACAGACTTTCACATGACCCACCACTCTCCACTCTATATAAGATCACTGATACACTCAAGCACATATATGTTGAAAAGATAAATAATCACCAATATACGTATTTCATGCTAAACCAGCAATCATCAGTTGGTCCAGATTATGTATCTGAGCACTTATAGTACATATGTGTGGGGGATGATAATCTGGACCAACTGATGTTTGCTGGTTTAGCATGAAATACTTATATTGGTGATTATTTATCTTTTCAGCATATATGTGCTTGAGTGTATCAGTGTTATTAGATAGAGTGGAGAGTGGTGGGTCATGTGAAAGTCTGTGTTCATATACCCTATATTATTATTATTATTATTATTATTATTATTATTATTATTATTATTATTATTATTATTATTATTATTATAATGATTGCTGGTTTAGCATGAAATACGTATATTGGTGATTATTTATCTTTTCAACATATATGTGCTTGAGTGTATCAGTGATCTTATATAGAGTGGAGAGTGGTGGGTCATGTGAAAGTCTGTGCTCATATACTCTATATTACATATATAGACACATGGTATATATTAAGCCTGTGTTTCAGTTATTAAATAATAATAATAATAATAATAATAATAATAATAATAATAATAATAATAATAATAATAATAATAATAATAATAATAATAATAATAATAATAATAATAATAATAATAATAATAATAATAATAATAATTCAATTTTTTATTTAATGTACATATCAACAGCATTTAGCCAATTATAGATTGCACGGTAATTTCATTACCATATACAAATCTAAATAAGCATTAAAAATAAAAAATAAAAAAAAATAATACAAATAAAATATAAAAACAATAAAATGCAGAAATAAATAAAAAGGCAATATATCAAATGAAATTAAGGATAATATTTTTTGATGAGGATTTTAGTGAATTGTTTAAAATCCAGATTAAAAAACATCATCGTTACCAAAATCTTTGTTATAAGTTCTAGGTAAACGAAATAAAGGGGGAAATCTTAATACATCAGATTTACAAATTTTCAGTTTAAAAATATTGTGAGTACGAGTATTATAATTCTGTTTCTTAATACCTAAATTAGAAAGCAAATTAGATACAGAAATATTCTGAGAAATAAATTTATGAAAAAGCTTGAGATCTCTTGTTTTTTCGTCTCAGCAGTAAATCAATATAGTGTTCATTACCTAAACTATTCAATTTTGCAAATTTGTCAAAAACAGACTGAATTCTTATGATATCTGTCCTGTTATGAGGACTCCATATAAGTGATCCATACTCCAAGATGGGAAGAACTAAGGATATAAAAAGTTTAATCTTTTTAAATTTATTAAATGCTTTTCCATATCTGTAAATAACTCCTACAATTTTAAGAGATTTATTCACCATAAAATTAATGTGATTATGAAAAGACCATTATTGGAAAATATTATTCCTATATCTATTTGATAATCATTTGTTATAATTTTAGAATCACCAATATAGTAGGAAAACCTTCAAATTTCAGATTTTCTAGAGTAAGAGACAATGAAGCACTTATCCATATTTATATCTATATAATTACATTCACACCAATTCAAGAAAATATCTATATCACTTTGAAGTAAAAACAGTCATTAGTAGAATAAATATGCCTAAAAATTTTGCAATCATCTGCTTAACATAGAAGATGTGAAAATTTAATGCATGTTTTTAGGTCATCAATGTATAAATTAAATATTAAAGGTGCAAGAACACTGCCTTGAGACACCCCAATGAAACAATAATATGGTAATGACAATTTATTATTAAACCTCACACAATACATTCTATCTTTAAAAAAAGAGTCAAACCAAATAATTAATAATTTGGAAAAAACCTAACCTACAAATCTTTGAAGAAGAATTTTATGATTAACTCTATCAAAAGCCTTGGACATATCAAAATAAACAACATCTAACCTAGATTGATTCTCAATTGAGTTTGAAATGTGATCAAAAATAGTTAG
This sequence comes from Epiperipatus broadwayi, assembly GCA_028023455.1. Taxonomy (NCBI): domain Eukaryota; kingdom Metazoa; phylum Onychophora; class Udeonychophora; order Euonychophora; family Peripatidae; genus Epiperipatus; species Epiperipatus broadwayi. The sequence goes on along the minus strand of JAQFVV010000691.1, from coordinate 126,789 downwards.
CAAATTTGTTTCAATGGACTTATTAGGCAAAAATCCATGCTGCTCTGGTGCCAAAATTTTAGAGATGTCCAAGATAATTCTATTATATAAACATCTTTCAAATATTCAAGCAACAGTGTGTAGAATTGAAATAGGCCTATAGTCACTTACCAATTTCTACATCCTTTCTTAAAAATAGGAACAACTTTAGCAATTTTAAGGGATGTAGGAAAAGTACCATTTGCTAAAGAGCAATTAAAAATATGCAAAAGAGGAGAAGCAATGTATTCAGCACATCCTTTATAAATGAAAGCTGGAATATTGTCAAGGCCCACACTAGAATGTAATTTAAGCTGTTTAATAGCAACATCAGATTCAATAAATGAATCACATGTTATTCTTTCTTCAACTAGATCATTATTTGCAGTTAAATTAGTAAAAGACTGAGATTGTTTAAAAAGCTCTGAGAAATAATGAGAAAAATCATCTGCATCTAGATTAGAATTATTACTCTGTAAATATTTTTTGTAATACCTAAATCCTTAACCAGAGACCAAAATTGCAAAGGATTATCAGAAATATGACTTTCAGTGTTTTGAATAATTTTTTGAAAATTTCTATGATATATAACATTTGACAATCTTCCATAATTAATAAAACTGTTATAATAATTTAAGTTCTTAGTTTTCCAATATTTACGATGATGAAATGATTTCCTTTTAATAATTTCTTTAAGAGAAACTGAAAACCAGAGAGGAAAATGGTTAGTTAATTTTTTTTCCTTAGGAATGTATTTGTCAATTAGTTCACTAAATGATTGTTCAAAAAACTTCATACAGAAATCTACATCAGATGAAGAATACAATTTTTTCCAGTTAAAATTAGATAATTGTAAACAAAGACCCAAATAATTTCCTTTTTGTAGTTTCTTTTCATAATTTTAAAAGGACAAAGTCTATTAAATTTAATATTAATATAAAATTCTAAGGAAGGATGATGCAAATCAATGGAAAAAGGAAGAGAAGTAGTAGTTAAACAATCAATTGTAGGAAAATTACTGAGAATATAATCCAATGTGTGATCATTAAAATTGGTGTATGGATTAAATTGTTTTAAATTTAACAAATTGCAAAAGCGAATCTTTCTCAATGCTTTAGGTGAAAAAGAGACTGAATCTATGATAGTAGTACCTGAATATAAATTAGGAATATTAAAATCACCAGTAATAAGTATATATGATTCATATTTGATTAAAAAATCTTCAATAATAGAAAGAAACTCATTAAACTCTAAAAAGGATAATGTTGACTTTATGTAGATAGTACCCAAAAGAACCTTGACACTATTTTTCAAACATATGAAATAGGAATATACTTATGTATAAAATTACATTTAAAAGCAATGACTGTGCCTCCACCTTTGGAAGCAACATCAGAAGATCTATCTGTTCGAAGTACTTTATATCTATTGTCCATAAAAATATCATATGAAATGTGTTGAGTAAGCCAAGTTTCTGAAATAAAAACAATATCAAAATTTTCAGAATTGAAGAATTGCTTAATTTTTGCAGTCTTAGTTTTCATCCCACAAATGTTTATATAAAAACAATAAATTCCAAACATAATATCAAAAAATATATAAAAACAAACAATAATCAAGAGAAAAAAAATGTTAATAAAGGACGATATTGGCAAAAGAAATTAATCAGAAAGTATTAATGAACTAGCCAAAGAGCCATAAAAAAATTTTAATGCAGTACCGCAAGGCCATAAATGATTTGAAATAATCTCCAAATGCTTATGTTTGGGAATTGAAACAAAAAAAAAACTACTAATATTAAAATTAAACATATTAATCTTAATACATATGACTTTAACCTGAAGTTTGTCTTCCAAAAATCTCTGTACATCAGAAGAATTAGCATCTACTGGCAAATTTGAAACCAAATTATTATAATATTTATCATTATCCTTAATTAATAATGAACCATTACTATTATTAGGACTTCTATAATAAATTGGATCTTGAAACCTAAGTTTTTCACTATCTTTAGAAATATCCTGTCCAAAATTAGAAGAATAATTATTAAATTTTTTATTAAAAAAATTATTTGAATTTAGTCAAAAGTTAAGGGGTAAACTATCCTGTTTGCCAAGCTGCCTAACTGATAATTTTCTATTAGAAAATTGCTGAAAAGGAGAAGAGGTATTAGAAGAATATATTGATGAAACAGAATTAGAAGGCCACCATTTATAAGATACATTAGAATTATTAGGACCTCTATAAGAAATTGGACCTTTACGCCCAAGTTCTTTATTCTCTTTAGAAATATTCTGCCCAAAATCATTTTATCCTTTAATGTGTTTCTTGAAAAGTAAATCATCCCTATGATTTATAGAAGAACCTAGATCTTTCATTCCAGTCTCATAACAAGTTTTATCTTTCTCCTCAAATGATTGAGACTCTGAACTAGTATTATTGTGTACAACATTTTTTTTATATTATTGTAACTCTTGCTAGCATATAAACTAATATTATTACTAGTATCATGCTTTTCATGATATTTATTACAAACGTTTTTATTTTAAAATATTCTGTTTTTATGTGAACTCACTTTGGAAAAACAAGTTGACCTGACAGAAGGAAGAGAGCATTGAATACCTTTGCTAAAATTAGAAGAATAATTCAATGATTTAATACAAAGTTGAGACATCTTAATAATTAGAGAATGAATTTGTGACATAGAATTAGATTGTAAAACCTCTAAAGTAAAATGTTCAGGTTGTGAAATGATAGCATTAAGACATTTATCCATGTGGTTTAAATCAACAGAAAAAGACTCAAACATTCCTGTGGATGCAATAGTAGAATTAAAACCTGTCTCCACAACATCTGATAATCTAGTATTAGATTTAGAAATATTATTTAATTCACTAGAATCATGAGAATTTTCCCTAACAATCTCAGTTGAAGTATTACCAGAAGAAGACACTATTATCAAATCTGAATTTTCCTTAGTAATATGACCATCAGAGACCATAGGTTTGACCAAGTTACACTCATTGTCTTCAGAATCTAAAGCTATGATGTTATTGGCCAATGACTCTGTTGAGTCATTATCTATTACCAATTCATCAATAAGTTCAGTATCAACATCTGGAAACTTCATAATTAAAATTATATTATTACAAGCCTGACATCTAAAAAATCCATTACCAATTGTTTGAAAAATAATAGCATCAGATTTAGACAGCTTAGTACAAGACAAATGAAAATACTCCTGACATTGACCAGAACAATTAATTCTCATGTCCATATCAGAAATAATCAAAGAACAACCATGACAAAAGGTAACATAGCATTCACAGAAGAATGATCTGAATCAGAAATTGATGAATTTGAAAAAGATGATTGAGAAGAAAAGGCTGCATCATTATTAAGAGAAATCTTACAACAATCACACCTAAAAACAGACCCACTACAATCTTTATTATTAATGGAATTAAAGCAGTCAAAGTGATATTTCAAACCACAAGGCCCAGAGCATTTCAAAGATTTCTGCCTTTCATAAATAACAGATTGACAAATTGGACAGGGAAAGGAATAGGGAGGCATGATAAAAACAAAAATATTAAGCAAAATATATAAGACAATGATGACTCAAAAAAAAAAAAAACTCAGAAGAAAAAATGTTGATAGTATCTGTACATTTATACCATCATGTTATTAAATATATTAAATTGTTAATTGATTTAGAGTTTAAATTCTTTTCTCTCTCTTAATATTCACAGTTTTCATTTTTCCTTTAAAAATCCAAATGAACACACACATATATATATGACGATGATAAAAAAAAAAACTCAGAAAAAAAAAATGTTCAAGTATCTGTACATTTATACGATCATGTTATTAAATATATTAAATTGTTAACTTGTTTTCTCTTTCTTCATATCCACAGTTTTCGTTTTTTCTTTAAAAATCCAAATGAATACACAGATATTAAAAAAAACCATGTTAAAAAAAAAAAACTTGAGATAACTCATAAGTCCATTAAAAAATAAAGTGAAATGTTATCATATGCAAATATAATATAATTAAATCTTCACAGTAAATTTCTGTATACTCCTATACAAAAATCAATAAATCCTATGACATCAATAAACGATAAAAATAAAATAAAAGATATTTTCAGTCATATAAAGTGAATAATAATAATAATAATAATAATAATAATAATAATAATAATAATAATAATAATAATAATAATAATAATAATAATAATAATAATAATAATAATAATAATAATAATAATAATAATAATAATAATAATAATAATAATAATAATAATAATAATAATAATAATTCTTCCGTCATTTTGTAGGATGTTTTAAAAACTTTAAAATATTATTTTTTTTGACAAAATCATTGATTCAATCATATACAGTGGATTTATATATCGCGGTAAGCAAATCAATAGCAAAAAGTCCATTTTTCTTCGATTCTTAAGTTCTACTGTTTTTTTCTACTCTGAGTGAATTACTAGAAAATGACCATGATTAATGAAGCCACGAGTTGCATAGGACCATCTTACACGAATGTAGCAAAAGCTTCATTTAAAGAGCAAAATCCTGACAGAGAGAGTGATGTAAATAGGAAAATAGCAATTCAAAAAATCAATAATGTCAATAAAACACGATTGAATCGAGATTTCATAGAACTACATTAGACGATTTCTTAAAACTTGACATGCTGACTCTAACTTCTGAGGCTCATAGTAATGTTATTAAAGAGAACTGGTCTGATGAAACCCTTAATATAATTACGGAAAACTTTAATGCTACATTGCCTAATTTATTGTTCACTTCGTTTAAACGCTTTTTTACAGACTGATCTATAGTTATTGCTGTTACTGATATGAACTGCTCGCTGTATCATTTTCCGAAAGAATTATATTTGAAGCTTTAAGCACTAATGACACGTGGGATACAATTTATAGGATTGCCGATCATCCAAATCCTAGATATATTGTTCTGGAATTTCACAATGCTGAGCAAAAAGACCGATTTAGAAGAAATATGAAAGTTTTAGACAGATATGTGATTATCGTAATTAATCCAAACCGAGATAGATTTATAACGGGCATGTTAAAGAATGTTTTTTTTAGGATATAACATTGATGACTTCTGTCGACTCATTGAACCTTTTGGCATAGCAGTCAGCCTTTAACCCATGTTACTTAGAAATACACCAGTTCCAGTATATGGTAACAGGTATGGATTTAAAATGAAACTTCACAAAGGCATTAATCCCAATGAAATTCCGTCATTAATTACAGATCAAGAAGCCACACTCTTTTTGCAAATACATGGCCATAAGCCACAATGTTTTCATTGTAAACAATGTGGTCATGTTGTCGATACATGCCCTAATTTATTGTGCTCTTATTGTAATCAAATTTCTATGTCTGCGCATCCATGCTTGATAGCAAACTCCGGAATAAAAGATCCGTCTAGGAAAAGCACTAACATGGAAAATTTCAATTCCTCGAACAATACTTCACTAGATACAACTGACCACCAGAGAGTGCATGAAGTCATAGTGGACCGTCAGAAATCGATGCCACTTCTAACAAGAAGCAATAGATAAGCCTCCAGAATGAACTAGACACCATTGCTATAAATAAAACTGCAATTGAGATAATGGATGAAGCCTCAATACCTGAAAAATTCAAGATGGATAAGATTGCCAATAATCCCACAGAAAAAAGAAAACCCAGAAGCCCTGTTAGGGTGAAGCGTGGGAGAAAGCCTGCCACAGGGAAAAATTGCAGTGATAACGAAGAACATTCTAATTCTGATGAACTGATTAAGAAAGTTAAAACTGTACATAAACAAACTCAAAAGTCTGAAGCGGATGATGTTGTTGTAGATGTACCAATTGAAGAAAATGAGGTTAATGTACCATATAGTTTTTCAGATCATGATATAGGATCAGGTATACAACATGAAAAATTATCAGAAAACATTTTTTTATTCCTGCAGAACTAGAGAAGAAGCTTTAGCACTTGCTAATGATATTCCTCTAATTACATTTTTTTTAATATGGAGTAAACTAATATATAGCGCTGTCTATTTTGTGAGATTGTAGGTGTATAATTACACACATAATTCCTTTGAGTAATTTATTTGTTTTTTTTTTTAGCATAAATAAGTGAAAGGATAGTTAGATATATAAATACATTATCGGATAACAACAATCTAATATATATCACACTATAGAGCTTAACTTGAATATATTCCTGTTAAGCATAAATCATAAACAATATATATTTATACACGGTTTGTTTTCTTTAAAGCTTATATCTAAACTCACCCAAGCATGCATATAAATATCGGAGCTCTTAATATCAGATGCTTGAATTCTCATCAGAAAATCCATCAATTAATTAAATGGTGTGATGTAGTCCAGCCACTCATACTTGGCTAGTCAGAGACAAAAATACATTGCAACTCAATTATAGATCCTTCGAATTATCTACATAATCGAGGCTTCTCAATTTTTTCAAAAACATCCCTTATGCCATCTGCAGGCATGGGTATTATAATATCTAAAACGTGTCCATTCAGATCATTTAAAATTCTACATTTTGATGCACATTTACTAATTATCTCATTCCATCACAAAGATTTAGTTTAAACATTATCTTTGCATATATACTGCCAGGGCCAACAATAATAAATAGATTAATATTAACAGTTAATTCAATCCTAGCTTCCTCTCCCTATCCATGTCTACTATTGGGTGATTTTAATATGTCCTACAGTAAATTTGTATCTAAGTGGTTATATAGGTTTGCTTTCCCTCTATGAGTGGGGAGGGATTTCAACCAAATGATTCTGTATCATACTACAATGGTAGACACTCCTCACTAATTGACCTTATATTCTATTCACCGATACTGCACCATATAATTAGGCCATCACTAAAAAACTCAACATTATCTGACCATTCAGCATTGTTTGTGGTTCTAGATCTGGATCTCACATATAGAAAAGTACTGTCAGATGGAAAGACAATAAGAATACTACTACCTAGCAGAACTAATGAATTTTTATTTTCACAAATCTATATAGAACTTTTTAAAATGAATAAAATGCAGTTAGACCCTGCACAAACCTGGTTAGCATTTGTAAATGTTCTTTTAATATTGATCACTTAACCCATACATCCACCCCTTCTACTAAATTATTAGAACTTGTAGATGACATGCATAAAAAATTATTCATTACCAGGTCACTAAAACAACTGCAGTAAAATAGCTGCCATAAAAAACTTATACAACAAAACCTGTGATACTCTGAAGGAATACATACTAATAAAAAAGGCTTTTTCTGGATCACATACATTCATTCTCTAGACATTTTATCCGTTGGGCATTAGGCCATCCCCCCAAAAAATACCTACAGCAATTAGAATCAACAATGAAATAATTGCTGGTGACAGCATGCTAACTCCATTATATGAGTTTTTTAAAAAAATAGTCTGCAAAACAATAATTTGTTTTGTCCTACCCCTTTATTTCTGGGAATCACAGAGGATGATGATATCTTTACAATAAATGATTTGAGAAAAAAAAATGCTAACATCCCAAACACTTGTCACCCAGGTATTCATGGAATTCCAAAATTTGTCTATGAACACCTAAGCTGTTTTACTACTACTTATTTAAGAAATCTAGTTAATTTATTATCCAGATAAATTCATCATATACCTGGTTTGTATCCAATAATTCTTGTGTCTTTTCTTAAGAAATCTGAAGATATCACTACAGTTAAAAATATATGTCCTATATCCATGAGTTCATTGGGCATCAAGATTCTTGAATCAGTAATCAATGATAAACTTGAACCCTTTATCTTACCTACAATAGACAAACTGCAATTTGCAAAGAAGGGTGCCTCTACTGGTCTAGCTGCAATTGTTTTTAAGTCTGTTGTGGAGACTGTTAGAAAAGGGAAAAATATAGCCCATTTACCATCCAATTGGACATTAAAAAAGCATTTGACTCGATTCCAATAGACCTACTTATAAACCTCTTAAAAGTGTTGTCTGTTCCCAAATCATTAGTTTATATTCTTACTAATCTATTGATAAATAGAGAAATCCATGTGTCAATGAATGGAAAATACTCGCCAGGGTTTAAACCTCATTTCTCTATCCCTCAGGGATCCCCACTCGGTGCCTTACTATTTATAGTGTATATAAATCCCCTCCTTAAAATGATTGAAGAATGGATACCTGGTATTTTTGTACCACAATTTAAAAGTAATATTTCATATGTTGCTTATATGGATGACATTATCATTTTTCTATCATCACAAAAACATGTTCCCAAACTATTACAAATTTTAGATCAATATTCACAGGAATATAAACTAGAATTCAATTTAGACAAGACATTTAGTTGGCAGATATATACAGGCAAAGTAATACAATCTTACTTGCCTCATTCCTCGGATTTTTCTTCCATCTTAGTAATACTGGAATGAGAACAAAAATACAGAATTCTCTTAAAGAAAAAATAGAAAAAATTATATGTTCCCTTTCTAAGTCATATCTTTCAGTTTACCCTAAAATCACATTGTTTAATATGCTTATTATGACAAGAATTACTTATTTTAGCCCTATAATCATTTTCACTAAAGCCTTTACTTTGCATGTATACTCCATGCTCAAAAAACTTTATGGGGCAGATGCATTGCCTCCAACTCCATTAAAAAATTACAAAATCCATTAATTCATAATGGGCTAGGACTACACTCAATAAACATATTTAAAATACAGAAAACATTTAATCTCATTACCTCTTTGTCAACTCTGTTTAATCAGGTTGCTACATCATTAAAAATTACTCCAATGGATAGACTGCCCTCATTTACTGGTTATTGGGCTGAACTAATAAAATCATTTATTGAGCATGGATAAACTTACCTTCTGTCCCCCTACAGAGAAGTATAAATATTGGCAAACATATCTATTAATAAATTAACCAACACTTAATAGTCAAAGCAAACCCATTTTGGGTCTAAACAATCGGCAACTTGTTAGAAGATTTAGATTCTGGAAGCTTGAGCCAAAATTTTTTGATTTTCTAATAAAGCTTAATTTAGGATTATTACCTACACTTTATTTTTATAAATATAGAAGAAATTGTATTAACATAGATGCTTTTTGCCCCCTTTGTAAAAAAGATTTTGAAAATCAAGAACACATATTCTTTGATTGTCAGTGTTATGATAATATATGCATTGCTCGAAACAAACCTATTTAACAATTCTTTATTTAATATTGCATATATTTTTAAAACTTTCTCAATAGGAATTTTTTGCTAGAATTAGTGCTAGTACATTCATCTTGTATGCTTTATGGTGTACTAGATGCATTTTTATATATAACAATAATCCTAGAAGACATCCTAATACATTTTGGATTAAACTGGAGATTATTAGGGAAAGAGACAGAAAGCTTGCCCCCTTTAACATTTTTCATGATACCTGGTCCTTAATGCGTCAACAACTGAGACAGTGCTAAGGTGATATTACCTAATTGCTACAAAAGTGTTATCATTTATGTATGTATATAATCTTAAAAGCCTTTAAAAGGAGAAAAATTAAGAATTAGATACTAAAAAAATATGTAACATTATGTAACCTGTATTAATTTATGTAACTTTTTTTTTCTATTGATATATATATAATGTAAATTAATTATGTAAGATGTATATACTACCTAATCATTTATAAGTAACCATATTGATTGTAAAATTATGTAGTAACCTATGATCTTTGTAAATGTGCAACTATGTAATCTGGTCTCTTTTAATATATGTAATCAACCAATTTTTATGTTACCTCGTATGTACTTCCTAATCAATTATATGTACCCATATGGATGTAATCATTTGATACAACCTATAATCTTTGTAATTGATACAAAAGCCTTATCATTTATTATGTTAATAATATTGAATGCCTATGGAAAAAGGGGGAAAAAAATTAGATACTGAAGACTTATATTACATATGTAACCTGTATTAATTTGTTACCTTTTTTTTTCTTAATATACATAATCATAACTAATTTTTATGTAACCTTATATATACTTCCTAATCGGTCATATATAACCATATCGATGTAAACATATGTTGTTACCTATGATCTTTGTAAAAGTGTATTTCTTTGTCTTGGAATGTATGTAATCATAATTATTATTTTTACCTTGTATATATATATATATATATATATACATATATATATATATATATAAGTATATATATATATATATATATATATATACTTCCTCATGAATAATATGTAACCATATTGATGTAAACTTATGTTATAATGTATGATCTTTGTAAATATGTAATTTTTTGAAATCAATAAAGTTCCTTTGAAAAATAATAATAATAATAATAATATTAATAATAATAATAATAATAATAATAATAATAATAATAATAGTAGTAGTAGTAGTAGTAGTAGTAGTAGTAGTAGTAGTAGTAGTAGTAGTAGTAGTAGTAGTAGTAGTAGTAGTAATACATCACATCAGATCATGCTCCTCAATTTATTAGAATATCATAAAATATACCGATTACAGGTAAGAGTTTTATACTTCTAATAACTATAAAATAGAAAACTAATACATTAATTAAAAAAAGAAGAGAAATACAAAAAGGCAACTCTGATTGATTGTATAATAAACTTAGATGTCCAACATCAAGCCATGATGTCCACCAGCTCAGACATGTTTAGAAGTTCCTATGCACAAGTTGCAAAATCACCATCAATGGTTATAAAAAAAAGTGAAAATAATCTGCAATTGTTTTTCTCAAGGAAATTACAGCTAGCACCCAGATTTCACCATTCTACAGCAGGAGATCTGATGAAACTAGATCTTACCCCAAAAACCACTGAAACCTACATTAACACAATAAAAAAGCCTTGGTCTAATGATAGCCTTAAAAATATCTCTGAAGTTTTTAATCAAACTATCCCTAGGGATCTCTTACAATTCATTTAAACGTTTTTTTCACTTAACACTCCATTGTTATAACAATTACAGATATAAACTGTTCACTTTATAGATTCCCTAAGTAGCTTTTATTTGAAGACATAAATAATAAAAAAAACAATGGAATTTGATAGTTCATGTGGGAGATCATCCGAATCCATATTATTTGGCTATTGAATTTGTAAACGAAGAAAGCAAAAAATTGTTCCGATGAGAAATGAAAACTCTAGGGCAATATGCATTAGTTATAGTCAATCCCAACAGAGAAAACTTTATCACTGGCTGAATTAAAAAAAACTTACCTAGGTTACTCAGAAACAGATTTCATTAAACTTATGAAACCATTCGGAAGGTGATAGATTTTCAGCCTTTATAGGTTAAAAATACACCCATCCCAATATTTAGTAACAATTATAGATTTAAAGTAAAATTGGGAGATAACATTAATCCTGAAAATATTCCAACACAAGTAGAAGATGAAGAAGCAACATTATTTCTTGGTATAAACAGTCTAAAACTGCAATGCTTTCATTTGTAAAAAGATGCTGTCATCTTATAAGCAACTGTCCAGCTTTAAATTGTATTAATTGTAATATGAGTGCATCCCCCTTACATCAATGCCCAAAGGAAGATTTCCATAGTAATCAAATAGTGACTGCAGATGAAGATATGCCTTTGACAGACCATAATATTGAGGAAAAATGATATTGACATTAGCAATAGTGGAAAGGTGATTCTACATACTACAAGGCTCAATAGCATTGAAGTTTCCTCCTCTCCTAATCTGGAAATATCACCCCCTCTTAATAAAACATTCCTCAAAATAATGGAATTGCTTGCAGTTTTGCCATCCCAACCAGTTTCAGAAACTTCACAAATCACTAGACAACAGGGTTGGCTGATTAAAAAAAATCTAATAATAATCCGAAGAAACTCAAAGCTCTAGAATGTGAAAGTAGTGATAATGAATCCTCTTCCCCAGTCTCTAGAAAAAAGCTAACATCACAAAAAGTTACAATGCCTCTCTAATTGCTACATACTCATCAGAAAATAGTCCAATAGAAAGGGAAACTGGCAGTATTACAAACATAAATAAAGTTTCACTTGAAAACCCATTCACAGACAGGAAAACGAGATCCAATGATCTTTCTCTCAAATCTACTGACAATAATTGAACAATGCATCTTTATTGATCCATTAAAATATACTACAGCTTCCTTTATTAAAATATTTAACTTTATCTTAGAATAAAACTTTCCTATACTAGGCTTAGATTCTGATATATACATGCACACACATACAAATAATGGATATTAAAATAGGAGTTTTTAATGTTAGAGGGTTAAACTGCCCACAAAAAATTGATCTCCTAGCGAAATGGTATGACATTGTTAAACCACACATAATGGGCATTATCAAAACAAAAATCTACAGTGGCTCACTAATTAACCCTAATGATAAGTTAAATTCCAAGGGCTATACAGCCTTCTCAAACACATCTGACACTTCATAATCAGGTACAGGCATTATCCTTGATAAAGCCTACCCATTCAGTTCTTTCAAAATTCTACATATTGATGTGCACTTGCTAATAATTACATTTACTCATAAAGCCATCACTTTAAACATAGCAATTGGTTATATCACCCCAGGTCCCACTATTATAAACAGAATTATACAAACAATTAACTCCAGGTTCACATATGCTATGTATCTGATGATTATTTTGGGAGATTTCAACATGACATATCAGACCTTCAATGGAAAATGGTTACATAAGCTGTCTTTTCTGATTATGAGTGGGAGAAGCTTTCTGCTGATGAAGGCCATGTCATTTAACAATGGTAGACATTCATCACTTATAGATCTGGTTTTCTATTCACCATCATTACATAACATGATATGCATTCAATTGAAGAATTTCCCCCTCTGATCATGCAGATGTTTTAGAGTCACTGAAAATTAATTTTGATAATAGAACACAATTAATACAGGAAGAACCATCAGAGTTCTACTACCATCATGCACACCAGAATATCTTTTTTCAGAAGTATACATATATATATTCAAAAGTTGAAGATGTTACAATGGATCCAGTCCAACCATGGTGTGCTTTTACTAATCTGCTTTAATTTAACATTGATCATTTTACCAGGACAACAACACCCGCAACAAAACTACTAAAGCTTATGGATGATACCTATAAAAAATTATTGGCACTTCCCAATCAAATTTCAATTGTCCCTGTCTGATAGCTTTAAAGAAAACATATCAAGAGTTAACAAACCAGCTTAAAAAATATATATCCATTAAAAAGAAAGGTTATATTTAAATAAGCCACACATGTATACCAGAAACTTCATTAGATGGGTGCTAGGCCACCACTCCCATGTGTGAGTCCCAACAGCTATTAAAGTTCAAACTGAAATTGTCTATGGAGATTTTATGTTCTCCTCTCCAAGACTAATGGCCTTTTCACAAGATAGATCAGTAAATGAATTTAATATTTCTTTAAAAGATTTCATTCAAAAAATAGAAGCAATGCCAGATTCCAATCATCCTGGCATAGATGGAATTCCCAAGTTTGTATACAAACATATTATACTGGATACCCAATCTATTCTGATACAGGAGGGCGCCACCAGACCACTACGTGTCTGGAAAATTTGTTTACTTTGATCAGAATAGATGATGATGATGGTTTGCGCCGACTAGACTCGGAGAAACAAGAGATCTTAAATTGTTTAGACAATTGAGACAAAAGGCACAAAGACAAACGTCAGCCAAATTAAGTTTAAACATATTTCATAAATTTTATTATGAGAAAATAAATTATTAAATATAAGTTTATGATACAATAGATGGGGGTTAACTCAGTCGTGTACCAGAAATACTAAAGGCAAAGCTATGACAGACTGACTGATCTTCTAATAAACAAATGTAAAAGGGAGGAAGCAAATTTCATTCAGCAGAGGATTCACCTAAACATTGGTTTTCACTTTCAGATATTTAAACCCTATGCCCCTGAAATAGATCAAAGAATCCAGCACCAAAGAGCTGTTCAAGATCTAAAAATTGGTCAGAACTTTAGTGTCCTTATATCAGTATGAGCTGCACCTATTACTATGTTTAAAATAATGGTGATTGATCCACCTCAAGAACAACTGACAAACATGACCGAAATGAAGAAACAATTAAAACTGGTGAATCCCAGCCAAACGATTGGCGAAAAATTACTTTAAAATTAATAATTAATGGTCCCAATAAAAGACAAGTAAATGATTAGAAAAACAGTTATGTCTGCCACAGCAAATAAAGAAAAGAAAATAAACTTACAAAAAAATTCTGAGTACACGCTCTGATAAATTTAAAGCACACATAATAACTACAAAAAGAAATCTATCGGAGAGTGTACATGAGTACGAAATATCAAAAGTTTAAATACTCTAGCAGACTGACAGTATTGCTCACCTGTAATTTAAGAAAGGATAAATTTTATCTTCCTGATGACAACTTATAAAATTACAAAGAAAAACACAATTCTAATTTCCACTTTTAGAGATATTAGAACGAAATCTCCACCTGCGAAAATCAGACAATAAAGTTGTCAGCCAAAAGATTTTTGGAGGTTTAGCAAGAGGGCAAACATAGAGTATAAAATTAATTAATTATTAAATACTAAATAATTACAGGTAAGCATTTTAAAAGCACGACTGCCAAAGCATTTATAAAAATCTTACATAAAATAGAAAACTCACTCGTCACTCTCCAATAAACAAAACGGAAAGCAAATTAGAATCTTAAAACTAAGATTCTAAGACACACTATAAAATATTGAAAAACACAGCCAATATTAAATATGGGGCTATATTGATTGAAAAATACATATTTGTGGTTAGATTGAGCGGATATTTAATGAGAATTAATTTACCCTGGGAAGAATAAAAACGAAAATAATTACCTTTCGGTAAAAGCAATGTTCATTTTCAGGTTCTTGAAGCAGCAAGATAAATGTAAAGAGGTTCCGGTTTCTTTTAGGTGTTCAAGGCATTTACTGGAGCAAGCTTGGAAGTCAGGGATCCGTCTTTTGTGGAGTTAGCAAGCCATTCGGGTAATGATAACAAGTATAGAAATTTTCATTTGCAAGCGAAAGTCTTTAATAACAGCTGATGTCCTTTAATTAAGAAATTTAAATGTCCACGCTGCTATAACTTTCATGTGAGAAAACCACTTGTCTATCTCTCAAAAATGGAATAAATGACACTCCAAATTGTTGGGGCTATTTATACGATGCTCCATTTCCCACGAAACACTTTACTTGTTGTCCAATTTCTACGCCTGAGGCAGGGCAAATATTAATCTCCCACTCAATTTATCTAAGAATTCCACCCAGGGTTTATTGAAATGAAAACAACAACATAAAAATCAAATCTCCACTATCAAAAATTGTTTACAATAATTAAAATAAAAGCAACAGGAATGCAATTAGCTAGCCAGCTTGTTTTTAAATCACATGGATTTAAAAAGAGGCGGTATAAGAATTATTCTAAAATAAATCGATAAACATTTTTAAAAAATCTGTTTTACATATAAATGCATGTATATTTTGATATACGCATTCTGTTTAAATAATAATGAAATTTAAACCTTACGTTTAATGAAACTTAAAAGCTTAGTAAATTTCTTTTTTTCGATAACGCAATTGAATCGGGTTTCAATCAGGTTCAATATTGATAAAAACGCAGCACAATATATGCTTAATCTAGTCTCCTACCTCACTAAAGACATCTATATAATACAGGGCTTAAATCAAATTATGTGTGTGTCATTCATGAAAAAGAAACAATTAATCTCAAACACCACTAACATATGACCAATTTCAATGTGCTCCCTTGGCATAAAGATAATATAATCATTGATAAAAGATAAAATAGAGCCATTCATTTTGCCAAACCTATCAAATATGCAATTTTCCTAAAAATAATTCTCAACAGGGCAGGCCTAAAAATAATTCTCAACAGGGCAGGCAGCCTTTCTATTCAAGTCAACTATTTAAACTGTTAGAGATAATAAAAAATACAGTCCAATTGTTATTCAACTAGATATTGAAGCCGCTTTTGACATGAGTTCCATCAATACTCTCTTTAAAACTCTGCAAAAATACTCAGTCCCCAATGCTTATCTAAACTTGCTTGCTAACTTACTTTTAAATCATGAGATTTATGTTTTCCTAAATTGGAAAACTTTACCATCAATAGTACCGCATCAGTCAATTCCTCAGGGCTCACCTCTCAGTGCCTTATTGTTCACTGCCTATATCAACCCTCTTATAAAAATAATATAAAATGAATTTTCAGAAGTCTATGTGCCTACCATCAATGACAACATCATATGCATCATATATATGGATGATATAGCAGTATTTCTATTATCCCAAAAAAAAAATTCCAAACTTCTTAAAATATTTAACAATTTTACAAATAAATATAAGCTAACATTTAATATGGAGAAATCATGTGCATGGCAGATCTTCACTGGTAAGAGCATTACTAAAGTTTTCAAAGGTAGACCAAGCACATTTCTAGGGTTCAACTTTTATTTACGTCATTCACCTATGAGATCGCTCATACAGAAAAATTTAATAGAGAAAGTGGAAAAGACTGTCAATTCACTCTCCAAAGCCTACCTCTATATATATACAAAAATGGCATTGCTTAACATGCTAGTGATTACAAAAATCTCTTTCTTTAATCCAACAATCATTTATATCAAGGCATTTGCAAATAAGATAGATCCCTTATGCAGAAAATTATTCTGGGGAAAAAAGATTATCTCAATATCAATAAAACGTCTAAGAAAATCTCTTTCACAAAATGGCCTTGGCCTTCACTCAATACATGTCTTCAGGATACAAAAAACATCGAAGATAATATCAACATGTGCACAAAAATTCCCCATATTTAAAAATTCTCCCAAGATTACCCTTACAGGTAGGCCACCTCCTCTCCAGGAATATCTGAGCACACTACTTACACCATTATTAACAATCCACACTCTTAACTTTAAACCACCACAAGCCAAATATAAATATAGAAAAGTTTATCAACTTCTACATCCAGGTCAAGATGATGTACAAACTCCATATTAATAATAAACAATTATGTCACAAATTCAAACTATGGTCACTTGAACCAAAATATTTTGACTTTCTCCTAAAGATAAATCTGGACTCGCTACCTACACAACACTTTTTGAAATATCAAAGAAACTATAAAGATATAGATGATATATGTAATCTTTTCCATAGGGACTCAGAGACACAAAAACACCTTTTTTTCTCATGCCCAAGTCTAGAAAACATTCATGAAATTATTAGCACTTCACTCAAGGATAAACAAATCAATATGAAAACCCTTTTTGACCATTTTAAAAGGGGTAACTTTGCTGAAATAAAAATCTGCACATTTTTACTCTATGTACAAGGTGTAATTTCATATACAATTATAACCCCAGAAGACATCCAAACACATTCAGAAATAAGCTGCAAACTATACGTGAAAGAGACATAAAGATTACAGATCAATCTAAGTACATTGACACTTGGTATATACAAGAACTTATATAAAAGCACTAATAAAAAAACTATATCTAACATGGATCCTTGTGCCCGTTCTGAAGTCAACTGGCACAAATTAGACACATTTCTGCTTTAATTTAATTGAAGTATATCTAATTGTATATAATCGTAAGATTGAGTGATCATCATTGACTTTGTTGAACTGTGTTTTTTCTTAAATACTTCTAGTTTGATAACACATACAACCAGTGATCAAATCATTGTACATATGTCATTTTGTGAACCAATTTATATATAAGAACTATGTTGTCAAATGTAACTTGTATAATCTTTTAGAATACTAAAAAGGTTTATCCTTTGAAACATAATAATAATAATAATAATAATAATAATAATAATAATAATAATAATAATAATAATAATAATAATAATATATCACATGACTCTATCTCTTAAGCTTGTAAGTTATAAACAATGAGGACTGCCAATTCCTCTACAAGCTTTATGATAAATGCTTAGCCAAAGTCAGCACTTAAAATATCTCTGTCAGGAACCTCTCCCCTGGCTCTTGTGAAGCATTTATCATAAAGCTTGTAGAGGATTTAGCAATCCTCATTTGTAATAACAATAATAATAATAATAATAGTAGTAGTAGTAGTAGTAGTAGTAGTAGTAGTAGTAGTAGTAGTAGTAGTAGTAGTAGTAGTAGTAGTAGTAGTAGTAGTAGTAGTAGTAGTAGTAGTAGTAGTAGTAGTAGTAGTAATAGTATAGTTAAGATGGTGGCGAAGCAATAATTCTTGCTAGCATCGCTCATTTTAATTATCTTCTTTAATTCATCTATAGTGAAAGCTGTATCCTGAAAACTTTAGAATTAAGTTATAAACTTAATACTAACACACTGTTAAGTAGTGGAGTAAATAAACCCTTGTGCTATTGTAAATAATTATTTTGTTGTTTTTGATTGATTACAGCAATTCATCAAATACATTACAAATGGCTGCTTCTAATGTCCAAATGGAAAAATCCTTAACTAATCTAACTAAATCATCCTACCATCAATCAAACTTCACAATCTCTAGTTCGTAGTAAACAAATATATTTCATATCATCTAAATTAATCAATAATCATAATATTATTTCTACAGAAAATTCAGTTGTTAATGTTGAATCTGATGTAGAAATATGAGGGCCTAGACACAACATGCTAAACGTTTCTGCATCGAGCAACACAAGTCAAAATTTTAATAGTTCGTCACTATTTATAAACTCCATTCATGCAAATACGAAAATAGGAGGGCTCACATATAATGAGCATGAATTTCCAGAGCTTGCAATAATGAGACAAGATCAAAATCAAGAAAACAAGGAAAATAGTCAATCATACTCAGAGCTTACAACAACGAGACAAATTCAAGTACAAAATAACAACAAAAAAATAATCATTCATCACAAAACTCAATATACATTAACTCACCTAATAAAAATAATAATGCTTATGCCAGAATCGCTAGGTCCTTCCCTTCATCACCTGTCACTGGTCTTATTACCACTTTGGAGTCTTTAGCAGAAGTGATGGGCCATGATGACGAAATGGAAGTTTCCTGCTTAGATAGAGAATCTACAGATGAACAGCCTAACAATATTACTCCTGAAGTGTATGATCAAATTAATACCAAGTTTAAGGAAACAATACCAGCTAGCCTCCTCTACTCATTTAAAAAGTTTGAAAACAATAATACTGTTATTATGATGGTTACTAATTCTAAATGCGACCTAGGTCATTTTCCTTTTGTTGAATTTTACCAGATGTTGACAGATAAGAATCCATGGTCATACATATATAAAGTTCTAACACATCCAAACAACAGATACCTTTGTTTGAAATTCCACAATAGGACTCAATAACAAATCTTCAGAAAACATATTAAATTTCTGGGGTCGAAAATAATTTGTTACATTGACACTAATCGCCCCCTAGTTCCTTTTGGGAGAATTAAAAATTGTCATGTTGATTTTAACGAAGTTGATTTACAGTTGCTAATGAAAAATTATGGCAAAATTATAAATTTCAAATATCTTAATCATAGCAAATCAGTTATTCCCATATTTTCTAACACTGCAGTATTTAGTTTAATTATGAGAAATGATATTGGTCCATATGACATTCCTGCAACTCATGACACTGATGAGGCACTCATGACACTGAGGCCTCATCACTGGTAGGGCATACCACCTCAATGCTTCGAATGCAAACTCAGAACACATTTGGCTAACGACTGTCCTAATAAATATTGTAACAAATGTGGATTCAAAATTACCAAGCTACACACCTGCTCAAATAATATAAATGCACAAAAACAATTAATCACATACCTGCAAATAAATAATGGTAATATGATTATCTCACAAACAAATAAAGCTACCACACAAGAAACAAATATACACACACTCAGCAATAATTTCACTTACTAATACTGGCTCTCTTACAACATATAACACAGATCTAAAATCCACTCTCAAAAACAGGTCAGAGACTATACCACCTTTTAACACAAATCAACAATACATTATGGAAAGTAGCTCTGAGATGCTGACATCATTTAATCCAGATCAGCAATCCATGAGTTAGGCCAGTCCTCTAGAATCCACTAACAATCTAGAATCTACTGCTGACTCCATATCAACAATGACTGTAAATATTAATCATTTTCAAAAATCTAAGAAAAACAAGAGGAAGAAAAAAAACAATGGAGTAGTTCCCAAGATCAATCCTAGTGAAACTTCAAACTGTGACAAAAGTCAGACTAACCAAGCCCTTAACAAAAGGGATCAAAGTGTACTTTCTACACCAGTCAAGAAAAAAATGAAGGCAACTAACACATCACAAGTTAACAATGACAACACTGAAAACCCTTACTGTACTAGGCAATCAATGCAAGAATCTTCTGATGAAGTTAATGAACTTACTGTCTACAAGGAACGAGTGGTAATACATAGGAGAGCTTTCAGAGATTCAATAGGTGATTCATCAGTGGCTACCCAGAAAACCTAGTAACCTTTATCATCACAATGGACTTAATTATTCAGGGATTCATATGTTATTGGCTTGTTGCTTTGATTTATTTGGACACTTTCATACATTGCCTTGTTATGGAGCATAACCGGTCCATAGTTGGTAATCTGGCCCTTAAAGCCCACAAAAACACTCTATTGATGGGTGTATCATGTGTAATAAATAGTAACTTTGACAAAATACACCAATTGGACTTTACTAAATGCCCTTATTGTGCCATTCAGCTAACTTCCTAATTAACTAACATGCTTTTCTCTCTGGTAGCTGTTAATGTAAGAGGGTTAAACTCTCTCCAAAGAGTCTGTGCAATATCCAGTTGGATTGAAATATATAAACCGCATCTCTTTCTATGCATTGAAACCAAATTATCAGTAAACTCAATAATCAAGCCAGACCGCTACTTTCAGAGGTTTGGTTTTAATAGGTTTTCCAACTCTAACACCTCATCTGCAGGAGTTGGATATATAAATCACCATGCTTCTCCTTTTCAATCAATAAACATACTATACTTAGACTCGCATAAATGCATAACAACTTTATATAATCAAGCTAATACAATTAACATTATCCTAGTATACTTGTACAATGCAATACTAGCAACCAATCCCTTTCCCACAGTCTTGATTGGGGATTTTAACATGCCATATTGTAAATTCACCTTCAAATACCTTCACCTACTAAATAAAAAACTAATGATGGTGAAGGGTTCTTCTCATCAGACTCTATCTCATATTATACTAGGAAAAAATCATCATTAATTGATCTTGTATTTTACTCTCCAGAACTACATTTTTTAATTCAGCCATCTCTAATAACAGTAGTTTTCTCAGATCATCTGGCTCTTACAGCGCTATTAAAATAGATATTCTTGTATTTGAAGCTCTATTATTAACTAATACCACTAGATTGCTTCTTAAATCCAGTGCACCAGAAGCCATCCTCTCTGAGATTTACATTTATTTTAATAAAATTAATATACTCACTCTGCAGCCAGAAGAAGCATGGTTCAGCTTCATAAACATTATTACATCCACTATAAAACATTACACACGCAGAAATTCTACACCTACACCTATGGAAAAGACGAATTGCTACACCAAAAAATTAGAAGCACACCAGCCTATACTATCTCTATTCCATCACTTCTACTTCTCAAGAAGGAATACAAGCAAAAACAACTAGTTCTGGCAGATTACATAGCTACCAAAAAAGCAATTTTTTTTTAAAAACATGCATAACTGATCTATAGACTACATACGCTGGGCACTAGGATATACTAGTAAAAAACTCATGCCTACCTCAATTCTTCATAACTCAAAAACAATAACTGAACAAGGAATGATTGCCCCTTTGCTTGAATATTTTAAAAATAAGCTCCAGTCATATCCATGTCCTAACATGGCAAATTTCAAGATTGACAATTTAACGGATAATAACAATATAACTAATGAAAAAATTAAATATAAATTAAAAACATACCCTAATAGTGCACATCCTGGGATACATGCAATCCCCAAATTTATACTAGAACACTTTAATTACTTCACTGTACCAATAATTCAAAAGATGCTCAGCCATCTTTCAAACCAAATACACATCATTCCACAGCTATATCCTATCTCTCTTGTTCCTTTTTTTAAAAAAACCATTCTTTCTAACACCATTAAGCAATATCAGGCCTGATTATTAAAATAACTGAAGCATTAGTTAAAGATAAAATACAACCACTCATCCTGCAAAAAATATCCAAGTATCAATTTGCAAGGAAGGGAAGCTCCATCCCAGAAGCACTCTTTCTTTTCAGAGCCATGATTGATCAAATCAGAGTAAATAAAAAAGCAGCACTAATAGTGGTCCAGCTGGATATTGAGGCAGCTTTTGACTCCATTCCAATCGATAAGCTGTTAGAAGTACTTGAACAGTACAACATCCCATTATCCCTTAGATGCATTTTAGCAAATCTATTGTACAATAGGTCCATTCATATTACATTGAATGGAAAATCATCTTTCAGTTTTGTTCCATACAGCTCCATTCCACAAGGATTGCCACTTAGTACCCTCCTATTTATTTCATATATTAACCCTTTGCTGGTGGAAATGGAAAAAAAAATTGCCACCTGTAGTTCTATCTCAAACTAATCTCCCTATAAACAACATATCCTTTATGGATGATATAGTAGTCTTTCTCCTTTCCAAGAAATATATACCAATGCTAATGGACATTCTAAGCAAATATACACATGACTACTCACTCAAGTTCAACACCAGCAGAATGGCAATTTGGAATATTCTTAAGGCAATCCTAATAATTCACTGACTAAATCCCTCCCACACATATTTCTGGGAATCCCTTTCCACCTGTCAGTAAATACCAGAAGGATAGCCATTCAGAATCAACTAATGACATCAATTACTAAAATAATCAACTCTCTTACTAGGGCTTACCTTTCAATACACAGTAAGACTACACTCATTAATATGTTAATATTACCAAAAATTAACTATTACATGCCAGTTATTGGTTTTACCAAAGCTTTTATTAGAAAAGTTAACTCATTATGTTGCCAATTGATCTGGAATAAAAAGTCTGTCTCAATAAGCATCAAGAATCTACAAAAGCATACAAAGTTTAATGTATTGTCATTGCACTCAATAAATACTTTCTATTACCAAAGAATACAAAATACTCTAGTTAAAATAGCAATCAATTTCTCTATTTTTCAACCATACTTAAAAATAGAACCAACAGATACACTCCCATCTATCAAGAACAAGTTTATAAATCAACTATTACAACATATTAACAGGAATCCAACAACAAATAATGAGTTTAACACAAAAATTGATTATTGGACTACACATCAAATTCTGAACAAGATTACACTCAATTATCTCCCAACAGTTTTCTCATATAAATAATAAAGCAATTATTAGTAAATATAAGTACTGGCATCTTGAAGCAAAATACCTAGATTTCATGATTAAGATCAATTTAGAAGCCTTGCCCACAAATGAATTTCTTTCAAGAAGGATACAATATTCAAAAATAGACCCTGTGTGCTCCATATGCAATAGAGAGGAAGAAACAATGAATCATTTTCTGCTGAACTGCTCATCACTGACCAAATATAGGCAACTGATCACCACAATCTCACACAACAATAGAATTACCATCAATACCTTAATTGACAGTTTTTCAAGAGGTTTTTTCCTGACAATCAGGATTTCTACTTATTTTCTATTCACATTATGGTTCATTAGATGCCACTTTGTATTTAATCCCACTTCCTGCAAATTGAAGTCACTGTTTCTAAATAAATTGGAAAAAATTAAAACTAGGGACCAGTTTATTGCTCCAGATGACATAGTGTCTGCCACCTGGAGTCTACTAAAACTTTCGTTCAAATCAAATTTAAATAAATGTAATCACCAAAAAAGAAAAATCAAAAATTGCTTCTACTCACTCAAGCAAAAAAACACCAATGTATAACAAACAAAAACCTTTATGACTTAATAATCACATGGAACTTTTCTTTGGAATACATAAAAGAAAAAATGTGATATCAAACTGTAAAATCGAATTATATATACTTTTCATTGGAAGATCATACCATGTATACCTTTCATTGTAAATCAGACAATGTTTTTTTATGTAAAAATATATATGTAATAAATTAAATTTTAAAACTAGTAGTAGTAGTAGTAGTAGTAGTAGTAGTAGTAGTAGTAGTTGTTGTAGTAGTAGTAGCAGTAGCAGTAGCAGTAGCAGCAGCAGCATCAGCAGTAGCAGTAGAAGTAGTAGTAGTAGTAGTAGTAGTAGTAGTAGTAGTAGAAGTAGTAGTAGTAGTAGTAGTAGTAATAGACTTGCAACAAATGATTTTAACAGATTGTTGTTTACAGAGATCTTAGGATATTAACCAAAGAAAACACTGAAAACAACACATCTTTGACTTGCAGTCATATATATATGAACAGTAAGTATTGGACAATCCAAATTAATTTGTGTTTTAACTAAATATATATTTTTATGAGTTGTTTTTTTAAATAATATTCATTGCTCAACGTAAAAAAAAACATTACAATGGCGACCCCCGGGTCATGTGACCAGCAAAATGGCGCCAATATACTATACAAGCTTATGCAAATTACAGGTGAAGCAAAAACATATGCCAACGTTGCTAAAAATAATTTACAGGAAAATAATTTCTCTTGGGAAAAAAATAATTTACAACAAAAAGAACACAATCAAGTTCCAATTTTAGAAAAAAATAAAGTCTTCCAGCATTTCTGAAAATAAATACTAATGATATTTTGCAGCTAAATATACAAATGCAAAAAAATCAATGCCCCCCTACCGCTCAGTGGAATAATGATGATTTGAAAATAATATGTGAACAGTTTAATAATACAATCCCACGTGGCCTTCATACGTCATTCAAAAGATTTTTTTCTCCTCGTTCATTAATATTATCAGCTACAGATGCAAACTTATCGCTATATAAATTTCCTAGAAGTTTACTTTATGAAGCAATAACACTACACAGACTTTGGGATAGCATACTAAGGATTGCTGATCATCCTAACTCACAATATTTAATCCTTGAATTTTATCAAGAAAGCCAAAAAACACAATTTTAAAACACCATTAAAACTTTAGGTAACTATGCACTCATTGCATTAGATCCAGATCAACATAATCAGATTACTGGCATAATCAAGAATGCATACCTTGGATATGACATCAAAATCTTTCAGAAAATGATGCAGCCATTTGGAAAAGTCATAGCATTCAACACAATTTATCTGAAAGATATGCCGGTGCTTGTATACAGCAACAGCTTTGACTTCAAGCTGATATTACATCCAGAAATAGATCCAAACAATATTCCTACACAATTTTCAGATCAGGAAGCCATGCTGAGCCTCTTCATAAGAGAGCTTAAACCCATATGTTACACATGCGGGAAGCGAGGCCACTTGGCAACACAATGTGACATCAAAAAGAATCCATAATCACAAAAAACAAATGAAGTGCCCATCCAGACACATACTGAAGACAGCAACCATATATATATATATATATATATATATATATATATATATATATATATATATATATATATATATATATATATATATATATATATATATATATATATATATATATATATATATATATAATGATAGCATAAATCCAAATAGTTACAACAATATGCAAACAACTTCTACACCTGAAAAACACTCTCACCCTCTCTCATTAATCAAAATTCGAATGAGGAAAACAAAAACATGGATGAACTAAACAGCGACCATCTGAAAAAACAATGTGATAACATAAAGAATCAAAAATCACAACAGACAAATAATCAGCTCTACCACACACCAAGTGAAGATATAAGTCACACTCACATAAATTCAGATATGAATAACCAGATGCAAATGACTTCTTTATCTGAAGAAAATCAAACTACAAAAAACCAAGACAACAGTATAAATGAACCAAACAGAATGGAGCACTTAAATCCAAATGTCACACAAGTAACTCAAAATAACACAAGCAACTGTCAAAACATACAATGCATGAATGATTCAAATATTAGCCCAACTGAAATATCACAAAGCACTTACAGTGAAACACAAAGTACCAATAGAACAAACATCACACACACAATAAAAAATAACACATCAACAGATATCATGGAAGCAATCATGCCATGCCTTCCACAAGTTGAAATAAGTACAATAGAAAAAAGGGCCAGGTCGCCCAAAAAGAAGCAAAAACAAAAAACCAAAAACAGAAGAAGACAACAACTCACAAACAGAAGAATACAACACTGCATCATCATTAACCAGAATTCAAACGGATGACTGGTCACCAATGGACATCACTTCTAGCTAAGAAACCAATAAAACTCCAACAATATACAGCTCATACAATGAAAACCTGCCACTAACATATTTTGAAATGTGAACAATCCCAAAATACAACCATAATGAAAGTCAAAATAACAGCTTTTAATGTGCAGAGTTTGAACTCTGCAAACAAACTACATCAACTTAGATACTGAACAAAATCACACATATATTGGGACTTCTGGAAACCAAAATATATAGTAGATCACAGATTGACCCAACAGTACATCTTCACACTGAAGGTTTCTTTGCATGCTCCAGGGACATGTCATCACCTGCAGGTGGAACTGGCCTACTAATAACCTCAACTTGCCCATTCACATCATTCAGAATCATATATATTGATGCAAACTTGTTGGTAGCTACATTTCATCATGATGCAAACACTCTCAACATAGTTTTCACCTATATCCCACCTGGAAACATCATCATATCAAACATCATACTCACCATCAATTTACTGCTAGCATCATCTCCTTACCCAACTATCATCATGGGAGATTTTAACATGAAGTACACAGATTTTATTTCAAAATGGCTGCATCAAATTGCAATACCACTAATGAGTGCTGAAGGTTTTTTACCACCAAATGCAGTAACATTCCATAATAACTGACACACATCTTTAATTGACCTTTGCTTCTATTCACCAAAGCTGCATCATTACTTCAGCCTCAAGCTCAATCCATCCCCATTCTCAGATCACTCTGCTCAAACTGCAACACTTGATCTAACTGAAATTCAGCCAACTACACTACCACATGGAAAAACAATGAGAATTCTAATACCAGCATCCACTCCAGAATCCCTTTTTTCTGAAACATATATTATGCTCCATAAACTTGAGGGACTACAAATAAATGATGTGCAGAGATATCAGGTGTACATAAATATACTTTCATTCAATATTGACCATGTCACCAAAAAAAAAACATCCACCCTCCAGGCTATTAGCTCTGGCAGATGAACTGCACAAGAGGATAACAATGTCTAAACCCACTCAAAAAAGACTATCTAGCCATCAAAAAAAGCAAAATCTGCCTCAGTCAACAACATACATGGACTAGAGGCTACATCAGATGGGCCAAGGGTTTTCCCTCCACCATTATAGTGCTTATGGCACTTCCAATTGGAAAACTATACATGCATCACATAACACAATTGAATCTATTTATAAGCATTTCAAACAGAATCTTCAGACCCATCAACTCTTCAACCCACCACCTGATTATTTTGGATCACCGGAAACAAATACACCATTTACCACTAATGAATTTGCTTTGAAGCTTGCCACTCTGCCCAATGCCTGTCATCCAGGCACTCATGACATACCAAAATTTGTGTATGAGCACCTTATCCATATAACTACTTAAATATTATGTAATCTTGCAAACTATCACTCACAAAAAATATACAACATTGAAAATCTTTATCCAATTGCAATAGTACCATTTAATAAGAAACCAGCTCCAATAACCACCCTTAATAATTTTAGACCTATCTCCTTGTGCCCAATAACCATCAAGATCATTGAGAAAGTCATTAAAGACAGGATTGAGCCATATCTGCTCCCATTGATTTCACCATATCAGTTTGCAAGAAAGCCGTCATCTACAGGACAGGCAGCACTTCTATTCAAAGCTGTATTGGGGTCAGTGCGAGGCCAGAAAAAATACAGCCCAGTTGCAGTTCAAATAAACATTGAGTCAGCTTTTGATTCTGTGGCAATCGTTATATTAATTAAAATGTTGGCTGCCACTGAAATACCTCACACTCTTTTATATGTTATAACCAACTTGTTGTTAAATCGGGATATACATATTACACTCAGTGGCAAAAATTCTGAATCTTTTACTCAAACACAATCGATCTCACAAGGA
This sequence comes from Epiperipatus broadwayi, assembly GCA_028023455.1. Taxonomy (NCBI): domain Eukaryota; kingdom Metazoa; phylum Onychophora; class Udeonychophora; order Euonychophora; family Peripatidae; genus Epiperipatus; species Epiperipatus broadwayi. Next base: position 98,292 of record JAQFVV010000691.1, on the reverse strand, counting down.
TCCCTTTTGAGTGCTTTACTTTTCACTTTTTACATCAACCCTCTATTAGTAAAAATCCAGCAAACATTCATTGGTATCCAAATACCAAACACATCTCAGCAGGTAACATGTATCGCTTATATGGATGATATAACTGTCTTCCTCCCATCTAAAAAACACCTACCAGCCTTGCATACAATACAACAAAAATTTGCAGCTACACACAAACTCAGGGTCAATCTAAATAAGACTACAGTTTGGTCTCTTTATAATGCAAAGCAGTGCACAGGCATGTATGGGGGGAAGCCATCTGCTTTCTTGGGATTTCCCTTTTATATGAGTGCAAGTGCAATGAGGGTCAAGATCCAGAATTAACTCAAAGAAGAAACATAATGAATTACCATTTCACTCTCAAAGGCATATCTTTCAATATACTCCAAGATCCAGCTATTTAACCAGCTAGCCATAATAAAAATCACTTATTACTCACCCATTATCTCCTTTTCTAAAGGTTTTATTAACAAAATCTCTTCTCTATGTAATAAGCTCTTGTGGCAGTGGAAGACTGTGTCAATATCGGCAAAACAACTAACCAGACCACCTATTCACAATGGACTAGGACTTCACAATATTTATATTTTCCATCTACAGAAGGCCACAAACTTAATAGCATCCACAGTCAAACACTTTCCAATGCTTGAATGCCTACTTCAAATAACTCCAACAGATAGACCACCCCCTGCCTATGACCAACTAGCATCAATGATCAATCTTATAAAAAGAACAGCCCCACAGATATCCCTTCTGACAATATACAAGCATTCATACTGGCAAATTTATTCATTAATCCATCCAAATCCAAGGCATGATACCAATCTGACAATGCTGAAAATCATTAATCTACAATTACTCTGTAAGTTTAAAAAATGGTCCCTGGAGCCAAAATATTTTGATTTTTTGCTGAGACTACTGCCCACAACATATTTTCTAAGATATCAGAGACTATACACTAACATTGATCCTTTTTGTCCCCTGTGTCACAGGGCTGAAAAAACCCAGGAACATCTATTCTATCTTTGTCCGGCAATAGACAGAATTCAATTTATTATAATAGGAGCATATAGACAATCTAACAAAACCCTTCAAACAATCTTTAATGCATATTGCAAAGGCTCTATTCCATCTGTCCGTGCAGCCACTTTTGTGCTTTACACATACTGGTGCACTAGATGCACATTCACTTTAGGTAACAACACAAGGTGACATCCATCAACTTTCAATATCAAACTGACAAAACTATGAGCCAGAGACAATAAAATTGCATATCCAGACATTTAGTCAGCAACCTGGTCACTGATAACACAACAATCAAACCTCTAAGATGGCTCCCAATAACCAACAATCTATGCCGTCAACCAAATATTTAAAAAAATAAAAAATTAATGTGGCAAATATCTACAAATAAAAAACAGAATGTTGTCTTTGATTGCATACGATTAATATAGAGGATAGAAACAACAAAATCAAAACTCAAATACTGGAAAGCAAACTAAACCCAGAACTGCAATATACATACAAGTTGAAGTTTTGCAAATTGAACAATGATAACCCAAGACTTTTGAGAACTCTGATTACAGCAAGCAGCACTCACAAATGTAACATATACATATGTATTTTTCACTCCCCTTAACAATGTTTAAATATTTTTCCCTCCTAATTTAATTTGTTTTTGTACATCACAGATACAAACTTAAACTTGGTTCACTCACTAGCAATGTAAATATATGTATACGAAGTGTCTTATGGCAAATGTAACCCTATGGCCATCAATAAAGTTATTTTCTTTGAAAAATAATAATAATAATAATAATAATAATAATAATAATAATAATAATAATAATAATAATAATAATAATAATAATAATAATAATAATAATAATAATAATAATAATAATAATAATAATAATAATAATAATAATAATAATAATAATAATTCATTTATTTAAGTGCTAAACAACAACATAAAGCCAATTACAGTTTGCACAGAAAATAAAAGTGAAAATGAAACATATAACATAAAATGAAAATATAAATGTATACATAATAAAGTAAAATTTAAAAGACAAAATCAAACATGGCATTTCAGTTTAACAAGATTACAAAATTTCTTACAATCAATGTCACACAGATTAAGGTTACTCCCAATTTGATTATATAAAAAGGGTAACCTAATAAAGGAGAAAATTTAAGAATATTAGAATGACATGTTTGAATCTGATATACAAAAGTAGACCTAGTATCATAGCTCAAAGACCTAATTGAGATAGTTGTAACTATATCTGATAAAATAACCCGTTTATTAACAATTTTATAAAAATATTTCAAATCCCTATAATTTCGTCTAGATGAAAGATTAATCATTTTACCCTCCCAAGAAACATATTTGAATAAATTCTTTGAAATAGACTGCAACAACAATACTACTACTACTACTACTACTACTACTACTACTACTACTACTACTACTACTACTACTACTACTACTACTACTACTACTACTACTACTACTACTACTACTATTACTGCTGCTGTCACTGCTACTAAAACTACTACTACTACTACTACTACTACTACTACTACTACCACTACTACTAATCCTACTACTACTACTACTACTACAACTACTACTACTACTACTACTACTACTACTAATAATAATAATAATAATAATAATAATAATAATAATAATAATAATGATGATGATGATGATGATGATGATGATGATGATGATGATGATGATGATGATGATGATGATGATGATGATGATGATGATGATGATGATGATGATGATGATAATAATAATAATAATAATAATAATAATAATAATAATAATAATAATAATAATAATAATAATAATAATAATAATAATAATAATAATAATAATAATAATAATAATAATAATAATAATAATAATAATAATAATACCACTAGTGCAAAAACATAAGCGAAGGTTGCAGAAATAAATGAGCAGACAAATGGCACTGAAAAAACTTTGGCACTGCCACAGGTTGCAAGATTTAAAAAAACTGAATCAGGCTGATATAAAGACTTTACATCTAATGGAAAATAATAACAAAAAGCCTCCCCCACCCCAGCAATATGGAGTCAGAATGAGTTACAAGAAATTAATGTTAATTTCAATTGTACAATCCCTAAAAAACTTTTTGCAACATTTAATTTTTTTTTATTCTAAATCTATAGTATTAGCCATCACAGATAACGACTTATCTCTATACAAATTCTCCAGAGAGCTCTTATATGAAGAGTTGACAAAAAAAGCAATGTGGGATATGATTTCTAGTATTGGAGAACATCCCAACTCACGTTACATTGCTATCCAATTCTTCGATGAACACCAAAGGTCAAGATGCCAAAATCAAATTAAAACATTAGGTAACTATGTGATTGTATATATAGATAAAAATCTACAAAATTATTGTACTGGAATAATAAAAAAAGGCTTATTTTGGTTACAATATACAGGACTTTCAGAAACTAATGAATCCTTTCAGAAAAGCTATATATATATATATATATATATATATATATATATATATATATATATATATATATATATATATATATATATATATATATATATATATATATATATATATATATATATATATATATATATATATATATATATATATATATATATATATTAAACAAATGTATTTATCAAACATCCCTATCCCAGTTTTCAGCAATAATTTCCAATTTAAAATAAAGCTAGAAAACAACATAAACCTGGAAGATTTCCTGACCAAGATAGTGGACCAAGATGCCATACTCACCATCTATATAAAAGGGTTAATGCCAAAAAGCTTTGCTTGTGAAGAGTGTGGGCACCTAGCAATTAGCTGCAACACAAAAAATCACGAAAAACAACCTAACCTAGAAGATCAACAAAGCCAAGATCAAGAGGCTATTAATCAAACAAAGATTGAAAACAACGAAGACAACAATAATAAGAAATTATCAACACATACACAACTCCATAACAAAAGAACCGATCATACATCAAAAGCAGATGATGTTTCAGACATTTCAATTAAGATTCAAACCCCAGCCAACAAAGAAGTAATAAAGCAAAAGATTCAGGAAGACCCATCAGAAGCAACTGCCCCTAATGTAATTCAAATCAATAAAAACATTGATAGGAGGAAATTACTGAAAGACCAATAAACCTTATTAAACAGTAATATTAAAAATATATCTATATCAACACAGAAAGCAAAAAATAAAACTGCAACCAAGATTATGCTAGCCATAACCCCAAAATTACCTCAAATTTTTCAAGCCAATGTACACCAGAGAAGAAAGCCGGGCCACCCACCAAAAAAAAACAAAAACAGAGGGCACCAAAAAACAAAAACACTAGAATGCAGCAACAGTTACACTGGCTACACATCTGAAACAACAGAACCCAACAGATGAAGAATTTGAGGCACAATATGAAGATGCATGGGAGCAACCATTACAAGCAAGTCTGAATTCTGAGGGTGAACATATGCACAGGCTTAATGAAAATTAAGATTGCAGCAATCAATGTTAGAGGTTTAAATTCGGCCTCAAAAATTAACAAACTAAGATACTGGATCAAAAATATATGACCACACATAATGGGTTTGCTTGAGACAAAAAATTATGCTGGATCTCAGACTGACCCTGCTAAACAATTGTCTGGAGAGGGATTTTGTGCATTCCCAAAGGACTATTCATCTCCCTCAGCTGGAACTGGTCTCCTAATCACCAGAAATTCACCCTTCATAACATTTAAAACTATTCATATAGATATGATCTTGTTGATTGCACCTTTCTGTCATAAAAGCGTAACAATTAATATAGTTTTTGTCTACATGCCCTCCCAAAACAACAAGCTAGACATCATAATTGCAAACATAAATTTAAGGCTAGCTACTACGGCAAATCCATTTGTAGTAACTGGAGATTTCAATACAACATACCAAGACTTTACACAACATTGGCTTCATAAAATAACCACACCATTAATAAGTATCCAATGATTTTTGCCACATGATGCCATCTTTTTTCACAATGGTCGCTTCTCTTCACTAATTGATGTTAGTTTTTATTGCCCAATACTCCACTACCTGTTTACAATCAAATTAACTCCTGAAGCCTTCTCAGATCATTCAGTGCCAATAATTACAATCAATTGTGATCAGATCCAATCATCAACACATCCACTCACAAAAACAATATGAGTTCTACTCCCTATAGCAACCAAGGAATTCATTTTTTCTGAGACATATATAATGCTAAATAAATTTAAAGATATGAACTTTGACCCAGTACAACAAAATCTTGCATTTATTGGTATACTGTCATTTAACATCAACCATTTATCCATGAAGCAACCTCCACCATTGAAACTTATATCTCTAGCAGACCAGTTACATTAGAAGATAATCAAGATAAACCCATCACCCTACACACAACAGTACATATTTAAGCTTATGCATGCATACAATAATGCTTGTGATGCACTTAAAAGCTATTTAAAAATAAAAAAAGGTAAAACATGCCTTATCAAACCTCATACTTGGACCAGAGATTACATAAGATGGGCACTTGGAAACAATCCAAATATAAAGGTGCCAATGACAATACAGGCAAATAATGCAACAAATGCAGGCCAAAATATAATTATGCCCATCTTTGAATTTTTGAAAAAAAAGTTGCAAACACAAGAATCACCTATAATAACACATGATATGTTTGGCCCTCCTGAGACCGAAACCCCATTTGCTATAAATCTATTCATAGCTAATCTCAATAGTATTCTAGATGCTTGTCACCCAGGAAGTCCTGGATTCCCACTATTTATATTAAAACATCTAAGCAAATTTACAGCAAAATATTTAAGTTGTTTGGCTAACTATTTAATACAGCAAATCATGACCATTGAGGGGGTCTACACATTTGCCATAGTTCCATATAATAAAAAGAAAACAATCATACCACCAACTACTGACCTTAGACCAATATCTATGTGACCATGGCCTATCATGATCATCAAAAAATCATTAAAGATGAAATTGAACGATACATATTGCCACTCATTTATGAATTACAGTATGCAAAGAAAGGCTCCTTAACAGCTGAGGCAGGCTTGTTATTTAAAGCAATTCTAACAACAGTCAGACAGAGAAAAATTGTACTCCCATAGTGGTACAGCTTGATATAGAGGCTGCCTTTGATTCTGTAAACATATCTACACTCTTAGAAATGCTTGAAACATGCAAATACCTAGAACACACTTATACCTAATAGCTAACCTACTTTTAAATAGAGAGATTCATGTAACACTAAATGAAAAAAACTCCCCATTATTCACCCCAACTCAGTCAATATCCCAAGGGCTCCCCTCTTAGTTCATTGCTATTTATATTATAAATTAATCCCCTCATTAATAACATACAGCAGACTTTTGGTGGAATTGAGATACCTGGCACAGCACAGCAAACTACATGCCTTGCATACATGGATGATGTCACTGTCTTCCTGACATCCAAAAAACCAAATACAACAGCTGCAAAAGACACTGCAAGAATATTTACAGAAATTAAAGTTTAATCCAGAAAAAACTACAGGCTTGGAGGCTATTCACTGGAAAGCAATGTGCATCAAACTACAACTCAAAGCCAATCCCTTTCCTTAGATTCCCATTTCATTTGGGAATCACGGGAATGAGATGTCACATTCAAAATAAGATGAAGGAAGAAGCTGAAAGAATAGTAAATTCTTTATCCAAAACATATATGTCACTATATGCAACAGTACAGCTAATTAATCATCTTCTTACAACAAAAATAGTTTATTATGTGTCAGTTGTTTCTTCTCCAAAGCATTTATAGCAAAAATTAAAACCATATATAATAAGCTACTCTGGTCTAAAAAAACTGTTGCGATCTTATCTAAAAAACTCCACAAACCCCTTATCAAAAATGGTCTTGGCTTGCATATCATTAACATCTTCCAATTACAAAAGTTAAAAAACCTAATAGTCACCACAATTAAAAAATTCCCTAGACATAAACACTTGGTCAAGGTCACTCTAACAGATAGGCTGCCTCCAAAAATAGTATTATTTGCTACCATTATCTATTAATATAAAACCACTGTACATAATCTGGATCAGTTTCTGAATAAATATTAATACTGGGAAATTTATGAATTAGTTGACACTCAAACTGATGTGAGTGATTCGTCTTCTATGTTAGAAATTAACAATAAAAAATTGCTCAATGAATTTAAAAAAATAACAGTGGAGCCCAAATATTTTGACTTCACAATCAAGATGAATCTAGTTGCAATGCCAACAACTCATTTTCTATATCATAAAAGACTATATCTATGCATTGATCCCTTCTGTGGACTGTATCACCGAGCAGAGGAGACACTATACCACCTTATATATCAGTGTTTGGCTCTAAACCAAACAAGACAGATTATGTGTAATGCATACAGAAAGCCTGGTATCATAATTAATCAAATACTTGGTGCTTTCTGGGAGAGATCAATACCCAGCATTAGAGTGGCCATGTTCATCTTATATACCTTATTGTGCACCAGATGCACTTACTTGAATGGAAAAAATACTAGACACCACCCGTCTACATTTAAAAACAACTTAGCATGCATTCAAAATAAAGACAGGCTAATTACCTGTTCACTTTTATATGCAGCAACTTGGTCTCTGTTAAAACAGCCATCAATGTTGTAAGTATATTACACACTCAGTTAAACCAATATCAGCGATATTCACTACTTTTTTATAAATTTAATTAAAAAGAGACATTATAATGAACTATAGTGACATATACAAAAAATAATGAACAATCAATTAAAATTGGGCCATACACAATTGCAGTTGTTTATAATTAGAAGAAATTGCAAACTAGCATAAAGACAAGGAACTACGTTATAGCTTAGATCTATAAAATCAAAAGGAATTCAAGAAATTGTACACTTACATAAAGAAGTCAGAATATATTCTCATGGGAAATAGAACTCTTACAACTAAATGAACTAACTTATAATGGACAATGTTTTTTTTTAGTTGAAACATTCATTCCTAGAGCAAATTTATATATGTAATGGTGCTAAATAATTCAATGTAAAACATGCAAACAACGTAAAGTTTCTTTGAGTTAATAAAGTACCTTTTGAAATATAATAATAATAATAATTATAATAATAATAATAATAATAATAATAATAATAATAATAATAATAATAATAATAATAATAATAACAATCATAGTAATAATAATAATAATAATAATAATAATAATAATAATAATAATAATAATAATAATAATAATAATAATAATAATAATAATAATAATAACAACAATAATAATAACAACAACAATAATAATAATTCTAGAAGACATCCTAATACATTTTGGATTAAACTGGAGATTATTAGGAAAAGAAACAGAAAGCTTGCCCCCTTTAACATTTTTTATGATACCTGGTCCTTAATGCATCAACAACTGAGACAGTGCTAAGGTGATATTACCTAATTGCTACAAAAGCATTATCATTTATGTATGTATATAATCTTAAAAGCCTTTAAAAGGAGAAAAATTAAGAATTAGATACTAAAGAACTATATGACATTATGTAACCTGTATTAATTTATGTAACCTTTTTTGTTCTATTGATATATGTAATCTAAATTAATTATGTAAGCTGTATATACCACCTAATCAGTTATACGTAACCATATTGAATGTAAAAGTATGTAGTAACCTATGATCATTGTAAATGTGCAACTATGTAATCTGATCTCTCTTTTAATATATGTAATCATAACCAATTTTTATGTTACATTGTAGATATTTCCTATTCAATTATATGTACCCATATGGCTGTAATCATTTGATATAACCTATAATCTTTGTAATTGCTACAAAAGCCTTATCATTTATTATGTTAATAATATTGAATGCCTATGGAAAAAAGAAAAAAAAATAGATACTGATGAACTATATTACATATGTAACCTGTATTAATTTATGTTACTTTTTTCCCTTAATATGCATAATCATAACTAATTTTTATGTAACCTTGTATATACTTCCTAATCGGTTATATATAACCATATTGATGTAAACATATGTTGTTATCTATGATCTTTGTAAAAGTGTATTTCTTTTTCTTTGAATGTATGTAATCATAATTATTATTTTTATTTTGTATATACTCCCTCATGAATAATATGTAACCATATTGATGTAAACTTATGTTATAATGTATGATCTTTGTAAATATGTACTTTTTGGAAATCAATAAAGTTCCTTTGAAATGTAATAATAATAATAATAATAATAATAATAATAATAATAATAATAATAATAATAATAATAATAATAATAATAATAATAATAATAATAATAATAATAATAATAATAATAATAATAATAATAATAATAATAATAATAATAATAATAATAATAATAATAATAATAATAATAATAATAATAATAATAATAATAATAATAATAATAATAATAATAATAATAATAATAATAATAATAATAATAATAATAATAATAATAATAATAATAATAATAATAATAATAATAATAATAATAATAATAATAATAATAAGAAGAAGAAGAAGAAGAAGAAGAAGAAGAAGAAGAAGAAGAAGAAGAAGAAGAAGAAGAAGAAGAAGAAGAAGAAGAAGAAGAAGAAGAAGAAGAAGAAGAAGAAGAAGAAGAAGAAGAAGAAGAAGAAGAAGAAGAAGAAGAAGAAGAAGAAGAAGAAGAAGAAGAAGAAGAAGAAGAAGAAGAAGAAGAAGAAGAAGAAGAAGAAGAAGAAGAAGAAGAAGAAGAATAATAATAATAATAATAATAATAATAATAATAATAATAATAATAATTCAATTCAATTCATTTATTTAAGTGCTAAACAACAGCATAAGGCCAATTACAGTTTGAACATACAATAAAAGTGAAAATAAAACATATAACATAAAATGAAAATATAAATGTATACATAATAAAGTAAAATTTAAAAGACAAAATCAAACATAACATTTCAGTTTAATAAGATTACAAAATTTCTTATAATCAATGTCACACAGATTAAGGTTACTCCCAATCTGATTATATAAAGAGGGTAACCTAAATAAAGGAGAAAATTTAAGAATATTAGAATGACATGTTTGAATCCGATATACACAAGTAAACCTAGTATCATAACTCAAAGACCTAAATGAGATAGTTGAAACTATATCTGATAAAATAACCTGTTTATTAACAATTTTATAAAAAATATTTCAAATCCCTATACTTTCATCTAGATGAAAGATTAATCATTTTACCCTCCCAAGAAACATATTTGAAAAACTTGTTTGAAATAGACTGCCACAAATTACATCCTTGCCAAGAACTAGGGTTCCAAATTATTGAACCATATTTAATACTAGGAACAACCAATAATAAAAACAATCTCCATTTAGTATCATTTCTGAACTGATAACCATGTCTAAGAATGGCACCCAAAACCTTAAAAGCCAAATCATTTCAAGATGAGGAATAAAAGATCCATTACAAGAAAATATAATTCCAAAATCTTTTTGGCATTTAACTGAAATAATTTTATGAGAATTGATATAATAACAAAATTGTAAAACTTCACATTTTTTGGAATAAGAAACAAAGGAGCATTTAATTATTTGACTCACACCAAGCACTAAAGTTATCAATATCCTTCTGAAGGAGAACACAATCGTTAACTGATATAATTCTTCTAAAAATCTTACAGTCATCAGCATAGCTTAACAGAAAAGAATACCTCAAGCTATCCTTAAGATCATTAACATAAACAGTAAACAGCATGGATGTTAAAATACTACCCTGTGGAACACCTAAATTACATTCAAAATTAAATGAAACTTATAATAATAAATAAATTAAATGAAGCTTTATTATTGAATTTAATATATGCTGTACGATTACACAAAAATGATTGAAACCAATATACAAGTTTATTGGAGAACCCTATTTTATGTAATTTATGAAGTAAGACACTGTGATCAACTTTATCAAAGGCTTTTGACAAATCAAAATAAATAACATCTAGTCTTTGACGATCTTTAATATCATGAGCTATATGTTCATAAATTGTCAGTAGATTACTATCAATTGATCTATTAGGACTAAAACCATGTTGAGAAGAAGAAATTATCTTACCCACATCTGAAATAATTTTATTATAAATCCATCTCTCAAAAATTTGTGCAATGGTATGCAGAACAGAAATTGGTCTATAATTAGAAACACAATCTCGATCACCATTTTTGAAGATTGGAATCATTTTAGCACATTTCAAAACACTAGGAAAAGTACAAGAATTAAGAGATAGATTAAAAATAAAGGCAAGAGGTACTGCAATAAATTTGGCTAGCCCCTTATAAATAAAAGAAGGAATATTATCATATCCTAAACTAGAGTGAGTCTTAAGCCTCCTAATAGCTACAATAACATCTTCCCTAGAAATATGATCAATTGTACATTTAGCACTAGACAAATTGCCAGGAAAGGTGATTTTAGAATCAAACCCATGTTGTGAAAAGTATAATTCTGCAAAATTTTTAGAAAAACCATCTGCATTGAATGCAAAACCATAAGTCATTTGAACCTTTTTCTTATGCAAGCCTGAATTATTAACAAAATTCCAGAATTTTCTAGGATTAGAAGAAATATTAATTTTAATTTTTTATATACTCTTGTAAATCTCGTTTATAGATATATTTAGCCAATCTTCTAAAATTGATAAAGTTATTAAAATAAATTATTTTATGTGTCTTAAAATATAGTCTATGATGGTAAGATTTTCTTTTAATAATCTTAATAAGAGTATATGAAAACCAAGGAGGATAACCTTTGTTAAACGACAATTTATTAAAAATATATACATCAATAAAACCATTAAAAATTTTCAAAAAATAATTCAAGCAAAAATTCACATCATTAATTGAGTACATATTATTCCAATCAACTTCAGAAAATTTTCTACAAAGATCAACATAATTACCATCCCATAATCCCATTTCACAACATTAGAACAAGTAATTTTAGACTAACACATCTTAATATAAAATTCGACAGGTGGATGACGAACATCAATTGAAAAAGAAACAAAGACAAAGTGAAAATTACTAACTATTGGTACATTACAAAGAACACAATCTAAAGTATGCTGAAAATTATTAACAACAGGGTTATATTGTTGAAGCCCAAAAAATTTGCAAAATCTAAGCATTCTTAAAGCTTTCTGAGATAATAAAGAATAATGTGTAATAATCTTACCCTTAAATAAATCAGGCATATTCAAATCACCAACAATGATAATATTATTATATATAATCAAAAAACGTTCGAGTGCTGTCAAGAAGTAATCAAGCTCTAAAAGTGAAATATTAAGTTTAAAGTAAATATTTCCCAATATACATTTAAAATTATGATCCATATAAACTTCACACCATGTAGATTCACATACAGTAGAGGTAAAACATAGATCTTTATATAAAACATTTTTGTTGATAGCAATAAGAGTACCACTTCCTCTAGCTGCATATTCTAAAGATCTATCCATACATAAAATAATATACCTATTATCAAGGAAAGAAAAGTCGGAAAATTGTTGATTTAACCAAGTCTCTGTAAAAAATACCAAATCAAAATGCTCTGTTTCAAAGAATTGTTTAATTTCCACACACTTAGTTCTCAAGCCTCTAACATTCATATAAAAACAAGAAAACCCTACCATATTAAATTAAAAATAAATCAAAACATATAAATAAATGAAATCAAGTAAAGAAAAATGTAAGTAAGTATAGGGAATAAAGAAAATAATAAATAAAAAATAAAATAAGAAATCAAAGAAAATAAATAAATACCACTAATGTTTTAAAGAATTAGCCAAAGTTCCATAAAAAATGAATGGAAGCACCAAGAGGCCATAAATTGGAAAATATTAAATCATTATGTTTATGAACAGGAGCAGATATATAAAAGCAAGAAGACTTAGAGTTGTACATATTAATTTCATGACACACAATCCTAGTTCTTAAACGTTTTTTAAGAAATACCTTAATATTATATGAATTAAGACTCACTGGCATATTAGAAACAAAATATCTATTACATTTTGTATTAAAATTATTAATAACATTGTTATGAATTTTAGAAATACCAAACCCCCTTTCTTCAGGTAGTCTACCTTTTTTACCAGAAGTTGAAAAAGAACATCCCAAACCATTTCCCACATTAACCTCATTATCAATATAATTGTTATATTTAGAAAACTATGAGTAATATGCTCTATGAGTAAAAAAACCTCTATCAGCATTTGCTAGACAATTTTTCTTCTGAAATTTGATGTAGAAAAGTCATTAGAAAAATTACTACTATACTTTTTTGGAACGGAATGTGAATATCCATCCTTCAATATATACTTTTTATCAGGAAAATTATCATAATATCCCAGCGATGAATTATTAACAGAAAAGCCAGAAAACTTGTTAATTTTTTCATCATCATTAAGTCTAGAAAATTGTTTTTGATATTTATCAGACTGCCTAAAAATTTTAGTTTTATAAACTTTTCCTTTATTGTATTTTGTACTATTATCAATTCCACATCCAATATATTCATCACATGAATAAAAATCCTGATGTAATATCTTATAATAATAATAATAATAATAATAATAATAATAATAATAATAATAATAATAATAATAATAATAATAATAATAATAATAATAATAATAATAATAATAATAATAATAATAATAATAATAATAATAATAATAATAATAATAATAATAATAATAATAATAATAATAATAATAATAATAATAATAATAATAATAATAATAATAATAATAATAATAATAACGATGATGATGATGATGATGATGATGATGTTTATGATGATGGTAATGATAATAATAATGATGATAATAATGATAATGATGATAGATGGCATAACTTAATTTCTATATAAATATTCTTAATGTGACTTATTAACTGTCAGGAAATTGAAAATCAAAACCCATATATACTCTATGTGAAATCACAATCATTGTTGTTATTTGGTTGTATTTAATTGCAAATAGGCACATGCATTTTCTTAATAATGTTGAAAGGTAACAATAAATAGGATAAGTCATAGAAAAAATATTAAATTTTAAGGTGAAATAAATAAAAAAAAATGATGGTGATATTAATTTTCTGTTTCCATTTTTATAATAAGACTGAGGAATAAGTAAGTATCTATTGAATCTAATTTTACATTGGCTAATATTTACTGTAGTGAGATGATAAATAATTTTGTTAAAGCTTGCAGAACAAATTCATAAACGTATTGTGGCAATAACCCCTACTCGACACACACATAAATGTATACATATACTAACAAATGCTTATAACAATGCATGTGAAACATTCAAGAGCTATTTAAAAAATAAGAAAAGGAGATTATGCCTAATGCATCAACACACATGGACTCGGCAATACATTAGATGGGCATTAGAGAGGGGATCTGAAATCAAAGTGCCATTATCAATTAAAATCAACAATGAAACATTTACTGAAAATAATATGATCTTATCAATTCTTAACTATTTTAAAGATAAGCTGGGACCAGAGAAATTGATGCAATACCAGCCAAATGTATTTGGAATGGCAGATATTGAAGCACCATGTGCAATAGATGATTTTATAATGAAAATGAATGAAATGTGCAACAACAGTCACCCAGGAAGTCCTGGAATTGCACTGTTTATATTAAAACACCTTGTCAAGCTGACTAGAAAATGCCTGTGCCAGCTGGCAAATTATTTATCACAGGGAATAATAACAATGGAGGGATTTAATATGATCATGATGGTGCTGTTTAATAAAAAAAAGAAGCCCATCCCTTTGTTATCAGAGATAAGGCCAATATCAATGGGTCCATTTCCCATAAAGAATTTAGAAAAAGCAATTAAAGATAAAATAGAACCATTTATTTTGCCGATGATTTCTCCAGCTCAATTTGCAAAAAAACCTTCAACTACCACACAAGCTGCTATGTTATTTAAGGCTATTTTGACATCAGATAGAAAAAAGTAAAGATATGGCCCAATTGTTGTACAGCTAGATATTGCTTTGGCTTTTGATGATGTTGATATATCTATACTGTTGAGTTTATTGAATGACACTGACCTTCCAAAAGCACATATATATGTTATAGCAAATTTACTCTTAAATAGTGAGCTTCACATTACCCTAAATGGCAGAAATTCGCCAGCTTTCACACCAACTCAATCACATTCACAAGTGTCTCCACTTAGTGCCATCTTATTCATTTTATATATAAATCCCCTTCTTGTTTGACTACAACAGGCATGTGAGGGAATGGAGATCCCGGGAACAGGTCAAAAATTGACTGGCATTGCATACATGGATGATATTACAGTTTTCCTGACATCAAAAAAGCAGATACCAAAACTACAGATGATTTTAGAAGAATACTCAAAGGAATTTAAACTAAATTTCAATCCAGAAAAAAACAGCAACATGAACCATATTCACAGGAAGCCCATGTACATCCATTTTCCAGGCAAAGCCAGGTTCATTCCTTGGGTTTCCATTCCATCTGGGGACTACTAGCATGAGATGTCATTTGCAGAACAAATTGAAAAATTAAATCCAGCAAATATCAGACTCTTTAGTCAATACCTATATGTCAGTATATTCTAAGATTCAATTAATTAACAGTTTGATGATGACTGTGATAATTTCCTTTATGCCAGTGGTTGCTTTTTTAAAGGCTTTTATCTCTAAAATTAAGATCATTTGCAATCAGCTACTATGGTCAAGAAAAGTCATGCCAATATCAATGGCAAAACTATGTCAACCACTGAATAAAAAGGTTCTGGGATTACATGATATTGGTATTTTTGACAAACAGAGAATGAGGAACAATATAATTGATATTGTTAAACAACTTCCAAAAATTAAGCAGCTCATAGAAATCATTCCAACTTATAAACCATCACCAAAAAATTATCATAATTTAAACAATTAATATATCATTGTAAAACAGAATCAAAAATCCCAGAGTAATTTATTATTAAGTACAAATACTAGGAAATTTATGAACTAATAAATGAAGATAACACAATTGCTTTGGAACCGATACTGGGAATTAATAAAAAACAACTGGTTAAAAGGTATAAATGTTGGGCCTTAGAACCAAAGTTTTTCAATTTTATGATAAAACTTAACTTATGTGTAATACCTACCACATATTTTCTTTGCCATAAAAGATTGTATACATCAATTGATCTCTTTTGTGAGTTATGCCATTGAGCTGAGAAAAACCTATCACATCTGATATATCACTGTGACTTAGGCAGATTAGAAATCTGATAACTTACAATTACAGGAAGTATAATGTAACAATGCATCAATTAATTTT
Organism: Epiperipatus broadwayi; assembly: GCA_028023455.1. Classification (NCBI taxonomy): domain Eukaryota; kingdom Metazoa; phylum Onychophora; class Udeonychophora; order Euonychophora; family Peripatidae; genus Epiperipatus; species Epiperipatus broadwayi. The sequence goes on along the minus strand of JAQFVV010000691.1, from coordinate 81,736 downwards.
TGCATTTACCGAGAGGGATTAACACCAAGTATCATGGCAGCAACCTTTGTGCTATATGCATACTGATGTACTAGATGCACCTTTCTAATTGGTAACAATTCTAGGAGGCATACAGCTACTTTTTCAAATAAACTTGAAATGATACAGAAAAGGAAAAAGAAACTCTCCAGACCTGATATTTATGCAGCAACCTGGTCATTACTTAAGATGAGATCAATGTTATTGTTACAAAATTGATAAAACTCATAGGAATCATTATAGTGATTTTTTTTAGGATTTTTTAAGGACAACACATTGTAAGTTGGGAAAATTAAACATTATAGTTGGATGTTGCTTTGCTATATGTACGATATGCATTTTTTGTTGATGGCTTACTCTATTTATCTACTAGAGAATTATGCTTTACAAAAACAAATGGCATCCAGACCCACACTACCTTAATTGTATGAGGATATAATCATGTTGTAGTTTCATTCAAAACAATTGAGATTGAATCCAACACTGGAATCCATCACTTTCTAATTCATTAATGGCCAATTGAATTAAGTGGAGAACTGTACTTGTAGTAATAATTGTAACATTTGTTTAATGATGTACTCATTTTTTCTTGTTCTTTTTACTGATGTAACCACTTTTCTTAAGTACAAATAAAAGTTTGCTTTGAAACATAATAATAATAATAATAATAATAATAATAATAATAATAATAATAATAATAATAATAATAATAATAATAATAATAATAATAATAATAATGATGATGATGATGATGATGATGATGATGATGATGATAATGATGATGATAATAATGATAATGATGATAGATGGCATAACTGAATTTCTATATAAATATTCTTAATGTGACATATTAACTATCAGAAAATTCAAAATCAAAACCCATATATACTCTATGTGAAATCACAATCATTGTTGTTATTTGGTTGTATTTAACTGCAAATAGGCACATGCGTATGCTTAATAATGTTGAAAGGTAACAATAAATAGGATAAGTCATAGAAAAAATATAAAATTTTAAGGTGAAGTAAATAAAAAAATGATGGTTGATATTAATTTTCTTTTTCCATTTTTATAATAACTGAGGAATAAGTATGTATCTATTGAATCTAATTTTACATTGGCTAATATTTACAATAGTGAGATGATAAATAATTTTGCTGAAAAAGAAAAAAAAAACATGCTTGGAGTCAGTGTTTAGATCTAGTTTCTAGCCCTATCCTTCCTGATGATAGCAAATTAGCTTGAAATCAGTTGATCTGAAGGTGGAGCCAATGAAAGAGATAATGAAATCTGACTCTTTTGGCCTTTATGTAAACAAAAATACACTTCTTCGGAGATTTTGGTAATGCTGCATCTATTGATCATAAATGTAAGCGATAGCAGGTTACATGAATTATAACTTGTTTTTCGTTTTCGTAAAAAGCATATAATTAATTTCAGCCAATCCAACTTTTTACACAGTTATCATACTATAAATGAACTTACAATTTGTATCAATAGAAATATATAATTATAGTAACAGTCAACTCTCAAGTTATCAACAATCTCTGCCTGTAGTCAAGGCAACCTTCTTTAATAATAAAGGTGGAACTATCTTTATCTATAGCCTGATATATTTATATAGACTCTAAAGATTGCAACTTGAGCAAGGAGTGTGAGACTAATGATGCGAAAAAAATAAACAAACCTCATTAATCAGGCAAATATAATTTGTTATGCAAGCAGACTAATAAATAGTTAATTATAACTTCTAGATTCTGAAAGTAGACTAATAAATAATCTTTTATCACTTCTAAATTCCTTGATCAAGTTGCAATATTTAGTGTCTATAGAAATATATCAAAATATACATAAAGGTGGTATTACCATTATTATTTATGGAAGTTGCCTTAAATACAGCTTGAGATTGTTGACAGCTTAAGGTGTTGATTGCTATTATCTACATTAATAAAACCTACTATCATAGTATATATATATTAAAGTGATAAAAAACCAAGTCAGATGTCATATGACCTAATTTTAATAAAGCTCGTATTTACAAATGTTATATATAGAGTACGTAAAAATACACGATCTTATCAAGCTTTTAAAATACTCTCAACCCCAGACCGCTGACTTGATTTTTTTATCAATTTAATTTTACTTTATGCTATTAAGGCTTTGGCGATTTTATATTGCTAAAGCTATTAATATATGGTGTATCTGAATTTAGTTCAGTCCCACACCGCTATTTGAGTTAGATAGATGGATTTTTGGACATTTAAATGTCTGAATATTTCAGATTTTTTTCTCAATAGTTAGGCATTGATAAAATACTAGACTAGTTCTAGTGTTATTAATGCCTTACACTTCACTGACGACGTTAGAGGAAGAAACCGCGGTCTGGGGTTGAGAGTATTTTAAAAGCTTGATAAGAGTGTGTATTTTTACGTACTCTATATATATATTCCTTTTATTCACTACTGATTCTAGTGCAGCCCGAAATTTAGCAAACATAGATAAACTGGAAAAACAAATAATTTTATCAATACGGTTTGATACTTGATTTAACTTAAATTGCGCAAAAATGTTTTTAGTAACATACTCTTGAATATTTTAATGACTGCATGCACAATTTGATTCATTATTTTGAATACAATAAGAAAAAATGTATTATTTTCTTACTTTACTATAATACCGAAAACGTTTTATTCTATACATAAATTTTATACCAAAATTAAGAAATTATTTTATAATTACAAATAAATAAAATTTAACTGTTTACTAATGGATATTATTAGCAAAGAAAAATGCAATTGCTTTTTTAAATCATTCTAGACATTATTTCGCCTCCAAAAATTAATTAGTACTGTTTTTTATATAGTTAAATCCTTAGTACAGCCTCATATTTTTGGCCTATGGCATAAATAATTGTAATCCAATACTGTAGGCATATAATATCTTAATCTATACAATACCCAACCTATTTAATTTGAAAAAAAAAAAAAACTATCTAAAGATTTTTTAAAAGATACATAATATATTAATTAAAAAAAATAGTAAATAAATATATACTTACAGAATGAAATTATTGTTACATAAGCCTTAATGGTATTTTCACCTGATTTGCAAATGATTTCTGTTTTGTCTACAGATTTCACTCTTGTTATTGAAATATAACCTCTCTTTACATTTGGAATTTGTGTGTTGAATATAAGCTGAGTATAAACACTTGGTCTAGGATTTGCATTTATTATTATATTTGCACCAAAACATTCTAAAATAGCAATACTACGAGTAAATAGGTACTTTGTTTCAAGTGTATAAGATGCTGTTGAAGTTACAGAAAAATATGGTCGAGCTGTAAAAATTATATAATCATTTTTATATGTAAATAATTCTACATAAAACAATATATATTTAACAAATTACATAATTCTTAACTTGGAACCAAATGTACAAAATCACTACAATAAATTTATTATCCACCACCATTATCATATTCATATTCTAATGTATAATTAAAGAAAAATAAGTTTATTGGTTTATTCAATAAGCACTCAATGATAATGACATATATGCATATAATATAATGCCACATTAATTGTCAAAAAAGTATATATATATATATAGTTTGCTATTAACTGAAAGGAGACCCTTTGATTCCTCTTGGAGGCCTTAAAGGAACCGAGCAGGGCAAATTCCTAATATCCACTCCATATGTTCCTGTCATTGCAATTGTTATTACTATGTGATTATTAATGTAGTATACCAAGATGGATGGGCTGCTCACCAATACACATTACCCAGCATGGTGAGTTTATTGGATTTTTACCTATGAGTTTAAGATCAAGAAGTAGCATGGTTTTATTCTCAGTGCCTGATAAGGCAGAATGAAGGTTCATGTAAATGATAAATATTGTTCAATACATATATACAATTATGACAGTCAATAATAAAGCATGGCCCTTATTCCCAGGAGTCTATAAAGTCACCAACTAAGGCAGCGGTTGGTGGCTGAAGGCTGGGGGTGCTACGAATCCCCTGAGTGCAGACTTAGGTTGCCATTTGATGATGAATTTTTATTTAGGTACTTACAACTGAAGATCACTTTCAAGTGAAGGAATATTGCAAGAACTAGAAGAACTGCCTTATATTAAATGGGACATTTTTGGAGTTTGTGAAGTTAGAAGAAAAGGTGAAGAGACAATTGATTTAAAAAGTGGACATATACTCTATTATAAAGGCACAAATATTGGAAATACAAGTGGAGTAGGATTCATTATAATTAAAAAGTAAAAGAACAATTTTGTGGAGATTGAGGGTATATCGGACAGAGTGGCAAGATTATTTATACAATATAATAGCAGATACCAAATGCAGATAATTCAGGTTTATGCCCCAATAAGTTCTCATAGTGATGAAGTAGTAGAAGATTTTTCTATGGATATTCAAAAGGGTTTTGATAAGAGTAAACAACATTTAAAATTGTTATGGGAGACTTTAATGCTAGATTTGGTAAACAAATGAAAGATGAAAGTGCAGTAGATAATTTTGGTTATGGTAATAGAAATGAATGAGGACATACACTTGTGGAGTTTGCAAGAAAATAAAAACTTTATATTATGAATTCTTTTTTTCAGAAAAATGTTAAAAGGAAATGGATAAGGAAGCATCCAAATGAAGGCACAGCAGAATTGGATTATATTTTGCCTAACAGAAAATATATATTTCAAGATTGTAAACTTTTTAATAAATTTAACACAGGAAGTGATCATTAATTAGTAAGGTGTAAGGTACGTGTTAATGTAAAACTAGAGAGAAAAAAATTATTAAGAAAAACAATATTTACAGTTGATATTTCTAATCCTCAGAAACATTCTAATGAATTTAAATTAGAAATTACATATTGGTATCAAGTAATAGAAGATTTAGAACATGATACAGATTTGAATGAAATTAATATAAAAATAACTGATACACTTTTAAAAACTGCAACAAAGACAGCTGCTAAAAGAAGCAACAATAGCCCAATAAAATTTTTACTGAGACTAGAGAATTTATGAAGAAAAGAAGGAATATGAAGATATAAAAAATGAAGCATTAAAAAACATTGAATATCTCGAATTTTGGAAAAAGGGGTGGAAAAGAGTTGAAAATGATATAACTGTGAACTAGCAAGGAAAGCTGTAGAAGAAAATAAAAGTCTCAAGAATGTAAATCAACATTTTGGTATTGGTATGAAATTTATATCTGCAATAAGAAAAAAAGATGGAATTATTACTAAAAAGAGAGATGACATAATGAAATTGGTAAACGATTTTTATCAAGAATTATATAGTAATAAAGAACAATTACCTCCTATATCTATTACATCTTCTGAATTGCCCAGAATTTTAAATGAATAAGTGAGACATGCAATTAAATGTATGAAGAAAGGAAACGCTCCAGGTATTGATGGAATTATAATTGATATATTATAGAAGCAAGTGAAGAAATATAAAAAAAAAAATAGCAAAGTTATATACCAACTGTCTAAATGATAAAGGTTTACCTCATGATAAAAAGAATGAAGTAATAATATTAATATTTAAAAAAGGTGATAAAGAAGATATTAGAAATTACATACCCATCAGGTTTTTATCAGTTTTATATAATGTTTTTACCAAGATAATTACAACTCTTCTACAGAGAACATTGGATTTCCACCCACCAAGAGAACAAGCTGGATTTAAAAGTGGTTTTAGTACAATTGATCATATCCAGGTATTGAGAAAAGTTATTGAAAGGTCAAGTGAATATGAGTTGTCATTATGTTTTGGATTTGTAGATTATGAAAAAGCATTAGATTCTATTAACATTTCTTCAGCGATTAAAGTATTGGATCATCAAGGTATAGATCCAGGATATTGTCATATTTTAAAGAATATTTATAAAAATTTTAACAGCAACAATTACTTTCCATAATGATACTGTAAAGTCAACATTGAGAAAGGTGTAAGACAAGGTGACTCCATATCTCCAAAACTTTTTAAAGCAGTGCTGCAAGAAGAATTTTGTGGATTATAAAGGGAAACTAAAGAAGTGAAAGTAAATGGAGATTATTTGTGTTAATAATAGGATTATACAAATTTGCATAAACCAAAACCTAACTTTCTCATTTCCACCATCACAATTTGAAGTTTAATTGATTAGTAGAAAATGCTAACCTTTATAAATGTCAGACAATAATGGATTAGTGATAGATGATGTTAGTTGTACAAATAATATTGAACTATTTGTTTATTAAGGCCTACTTATCTAAGTCTACTTGGGTGATACAAAAAGTAAAATAAATAAGATGGATGATTTTGAATTCAATAAATAACAATGTCAATTTATTTACATTTTACATATATAATCTAGCTAACCTAATATATCCATCAAGATAGAACATGAAATATGGTGACTATTTGCATGTTTGTTGCATGAATGATGTCAGTGAAAGTTATATTTCAAATCAGAGAAAAGTAATCATTTTGTCTAATTATACTAACAACAATTTAATAAAAAAATTAAGCTTATCACAATCTGTATAGAAATATCAGATTTAACCAAGTTATTCTGGTGATGTTTATTTAATAATTAATAAAAAATAGAGTCATATAGCATATGACACCACTTTATTTTTATTTATTAATTGTTTATACATTAACAATATGTATAATTATCAACCTTATGTGAACATATAAACATAGCATAATTTTTATTACATATAAATATATAAAGTCAGACATCACATATATACATATATGTATTGTGCTTGAAACTCTAAAAGTGGCCATGCACGAAGTGGCTGTAGTTGAAGCTATATCTCAGATATATATTGTAACTATCCAAAAGAAAGTGGAGACAGCAATTTACGATATCTGAACTACAAGGGCACCATCTAGGCATTTGAAACTAGAAAATTTATAAAGTAGACAGATATGTGCTGGTAAGATCATGACCGCCAGCCCAAGTCACTAACTCATGAAGATGCAGAAACTTTCTTTATAAATAATAATAAAAGCAATTACTCTCAGTATTAATAACACAAAAAGATTTTATTTACGTATATATATATATATATATATATATATATATATATATAAATATACGTAAATATAAATCTATTTGTGTATATCATATATATATATATATATATATATAAGTGATGACACACACAAAACTTGAAAAAAAGTTATATAAAAAATGCTTGTTTCGTTATTATTTACTTTTATTGTATTTGTTTTAACTTTATTTTTAATCTTAGAAATGTTGAGTATAGACGAGCAACCCAGATGAGGTACTTAAAAAACTTTTAAACATATGATTCCAGACTAAAAATCTGCAGCCACACCAATGCTTGCTTCCAGATATATATATCAGCAACCAATGCAATATGAACAAGTTAGCATAGAATAACGCTGACAGGAATGTGCGTCTGAACAGCATGATATTACTTGAGAAAAAATGAGCTTCAGCCAGTATAGGAATGTGCTTCTATCTGCTGAAGGAATCATGTATGTAATATAAAGAGAAAATGCTACAAATGGATGGGAGAGTGGTCCTATCTTGCCGACTTATCTTCTCAATCCATAGAGCTGGAATGGGTCAATGGTGCAGGAAATATGTCTACTTCCATTTCAACAATATGACTACTTCTTTGGGTCATACATTCAGTTGGACTTGTTGCCCTAGATGCTAACACACTTTACATTACATTGATATAAACGTCTATATATCTCTCCGACCAGCATTGACACAACTACAAAACAAATAGTCCAAAATCAAAACCCCTTTAAAACTAACATATATTTAAATGAGTCTAGTATCCATATACACTCAACTAACATTTAAATCATTTTATTCATTTAATTAAAAAAATATTTAGTCTAAGGCTTTAAAATCATTTTACAATAACACATTATATTTAATTTATTTTTACTACAAATACTATTTAACCTACTTTCCCTTTCTTTTAAATTCTATAATACACAAATAACAATAAGTATTTTCATCTTTAAATTTAAGTTTGCAATTGCAAACCCCTACCCCATTACAAACAGATACTAAGCATGATTAAATAAAAAAAAAATACATATTTTAGGAGATTATGTTTCAAACTTTAATTGAGACTTAAAATTTCAAAGTTTATAAAAATAAAGTTCTGTTTTGATTTGGAATGAAAGTCTATAGTTCATATTTAAAAAAGATTAAAGTTCAGAGATTTTAAATTTAAGAGTTTATATTTCATATTATAATTTATACTTTCCTATTTATCCGTGCTTGTTCCTTTGCGACGGAGATCAGAGTTATGCAAGGCCATTTCTTGTGGACAATGACGATTTTATAAGATTTCCAAAGATGTTTTATGAAGACAGTTCCAGTGGTTCAATCCTGGGATCCGTGGAGATGAAGGCTGCACTTGGCCAGCCAAACTGAAGGAAGCATGATGAAGCTGATTACATTTTTAGTGATGGTGATAACTTTAAAAATTTTAAAACTATTTTACTTTCAGCAAAGACAAAATGAATTAATTTTCTAATTCTCTCTATTTAATTATTGTTTTGTATTTTCTTTTTATAGTCCACAGGCACCTTATCTCTGGAATGCAGGAGTTATCAAACATTTCATATCTGCATTTTATTGGTTAATGCCGTTTATGGCCAAGTAGATTTTGGTGTTTGTGGCTAGGTAAAATTTTGGGTTTTTCACCAAGGTCTGTGTCTGAATGTTGGGTGGCAAAAGCAATTCTTTTTGTTTCTATTTCTAAACTCTTATCTCTTTCATAATCTCTTTTAAATGGTCATTTTGCCCCAAGGATCTGTTTGTAAGTTATAAGATTAAAAACTCTTCGTTATTTTTAAAATTAAAAAGTTTTTTTATTATATTTTATTTAAACTAAGGTATATTTGCTTCGATTCTGTAATTTTTTAAAGCTTATTTTATTTTAATATTTCAATCAAACATATTAATAAATTAATAATTCATTATTTGTGCATTTTGAGAGTTAGTGTTTTTAATTCTGTATTAGATATTTACAAAAATGTTATGTATAAGTTAAGTATTAAAATTTAAATGTAACGCATATAAATATCCCATTACATATCACTGAACTTATTTAACAAAAAAAATAAAAAAAGACTTTAGTTAGGGTTTGTACTAATTAATAATAGTAATGCATTAAAATTCTTTTTTTTTCGAGGACATATTTATTTATTTTTTTTGCACAATATTCAAACTATAACTTTATGTTAATACAAAAATATATATACTCATTTCAAAAAAAAAAATATTACTGGCTTAATTTTCAAAATATTATTTTTTTAAGTTACTAAATCATTCCTTTTCTTCTTTCAAATATTAAAGTTATTTAACGATTGTATTTATACCTGACAGTCACATCTTATCACAACTTTTTCCTACTATATCTATTCTGGTGTTCAGGGTGCTATTCAAACTATTTCCTAAACTATTTTATTTGATCAGGGTTTTCATGGTTAATGAATATCCTGCCCCAAGTTGGGCACCAATTATAATGATCCATAAGAAAGGACTTAACGTAATCTGCACTACAGGGCACCACTAGACAATTGAACCAAGAAAATTTATAAAGTAGGCAGATATGTGAGTCAAAAAAATATTTTATATATTTTGATTTTGGTCATTACCCCATTGTCCCTAGCTCAGTGGAATAGCAGAGATTTATATTTTATAATAAATTCTTATCTAAGAATATATAAAAAAGAATAAAATAAGCAACATTTATTTACGCACATATATAATATTTAAAATTATTTTAGTATCAGTCTTACATTTTAAAATTTAACTTACATTTTTAACTTTGATTTTAGATTTTAATTTACATTTTAATTTTTATAAGTTCACATAGATGGGCTCATAAAAGATTGTTTTATAATGTTGAGTATAGATCAGTTACATAGATTACATGGTTAAAAAGCATTTCAAAATAAACATAAATGATCAAAATATACAATCATTGGTGGAATTGCAGAGGGAAATTTATAAGAAACCCAATGGCATTCATCGTAAGATGCCGCATTAACACCAATAATTTAAAAGACATCTGAATAAATATATTTTAGATACTCACCATAAGGTATCATTATTTACTGAATGTCTATATATTTTGATCAAATATGGAAACCCAAAACATAATTAACCAATAACGAATCCATGTAAGTATCTATATCCAACAAATTTAATGCATTTTTATTTAGAGTGTTGAGAATGAATACATGGCATAGATTTGCATTTGAAGAGAAAACATTCAATCCCTTATTTAATCTTAGGCCAAAAAGTTCGTAGCTAAACCAACATCAATCCATCTGATATATCGATCAATTCAATATAACATGAATACGGCAGCACAAAAGGTTAAGAGAAAAAAATTGACTCTCACCAGATAGGAATAATACATATATCTAATGAGAAGAGCAATAAAAAAACTCCATAGGAAGGGACAGCAGTCCTTTTTTCTGGCTTACGATCCCATCCATAGGCAGAACCGGTGTGTGCAGCATATACTGTGATTTTGCACGTAGCGAATCTCATATTACATCTACTAATTACATCAATATATCCAATCCATTGATCCAATTCAACTATGAAACAAATAACCTAAGATTATCCTACCCTAATATAACTTTACAAATCTACATAGCCATTCATGCCTGACTTAAGTTTAACATTTATATAATTTAGTCTAACGAAAAACAAAAATCATAATAAAAACTTAAAAGAACAAAAAAATAAATGGAAATGATTTTAAATAAAAAATAAATCAAATAATATTAATATTAATTTACATTGGCCAGATAGGCAACTATTTGTATTATTTAGTAAAAGGTTTAGAATTTAGAGTTGTTATTGTTTTCAAATGAATATAAATTTCTTACGATTTTTAAAATGTCCAGCTTTATCCATTGCTGCCATTTGAACATGAATTCCCACACCATCCTAAAGAGGTTAGTATTCTGTAAGCTGTTTTATTTATTCATCCAGAGGTTTTTAACTTTAGCTTGGTCCTCAATGTAGAAAGTGATGTTTCACTTTTTTTTAACAACTGAAGGAATTGAAAGTGCTTCTTTCAATCCCTTCATCTCCAACTCCACACTAACACATATCTGTCCTTTTGTAATAACTCCTAAAAATTTTTAAACTTTTCCTTTTATATTACTTTTAAGGATTCAATTGACATTATATCATCGATGATGATGATTTTTCCGTTGAGGTCCGATTCCTAAGGGATTTTTTTTTATTTGCTATTAGTTTCTATTGTTTTCCTATCTGACTGTTGCTTATACATTTAAATGCCCAAGGGCTAGTTCAGTTTGACTAATTAAGATAATCATTTCCATTTTTTAATAAAAAAATTAATTTATTTTACAAACTTAAAGATATATTTTTATCTCTACATCTTTTTAAGTTTTTGCTTTTAGAATACTTTTTCTATTTTTAATAAAGTTTTATTTTAAAATTTTTTTTCATCTGTGCGATTTTATATATATTAGAGTTTAGATGATTTTTAATTTTCAATATTTATGTCTTAAAAAAAAAGAAGTTTTATTTGCGAACTTTTATTTTTTCATGTTTAATAATAAAAAAACAATGTAACATCATATGTGCCCGTTACATATCAGTAAACTTGCTTAAAAAAATAAACAAAAAAAAAATTTTACTTAGGGTTAGTAATTATGGTACACGATTAATGAAGACATTTACAAAAATGTTCGGTTAGTAATTTTTACAAAATACTATACACAAAAAAAGGTTCACTATGGTTTTCCTAAGAACCACTACATTTATGCCCCCTCCCTCCAAGAGTTCTATTTTTTATACATTTTGTTTTTATACATGGCATGACAAGCAAATTATATAATTTTTACTTAAGAAGGTTGCACTGAGGTAAATATGTTTTGAAAGTTAATGGATTTATACGTGTATATTTGCAGCACAATTATAAATACCACCAACTTATTTATGACTGATTGAAATGCTTAAATAGAATCACATTGAAGTAAATTCCCGATGGTACTCATCGTGAGGTACCACATTTACCATCATAAACATACATGGCTGTGCGCTCCTATACACATAAAAGCATAATATATATCAACAAAAAACATATCAATTGCAACCTTTTGACTTTCTTTTTAACAAAATACAGTTTAAATTTATTTATATCTTTCCGTTGGTTTATAATATATGTGCTATTTCATTCTGGCAGTGCTTTTAAAACAAAATTCAAAGTATAACTTTACATTAATATGAAAAAAAAATACATACACATTTCAGAAAAAGTATTACAGGCATGATTTATCTTTAAAATTCTCAGGGTACTGGTGGTTTATTAAAGATCGGCCCAAGTTGGGTGGCCAGTTGTAATGATCCAAAAGAAAGTGGAGACAGTAATTTATGATATCTGCACTACAAGGGTTCCATCTAGACATTTGACCCTAGAAAATTTATAATGTAGACAGATATGTGCTGGTAAGATCACATCCGCCAGCCCAAGTCACTAGCTCATGAAGATGCAGAAACTTTCTTTTAATAAATAATAATAAAAGCAATCACTGTCAGTATTAATAACATAACAAGATTTTATTTACGTTTATATATAAGTGACGACACACACAAAACTTGAAAAATAATTATATAAAAAAATGTTGTTTCATTATTATTTACTTTTATTTTATTTGTTTTAACTTTATTTTTAATTTTAGAAATGTTGAGTATAGATGAGGTACCCAGACGAGGCACTTAAAAAACTTTCAAACATATGATTCCAGGCTAAAAATCCTCAGCCACACCAACGCTCACTTCCAGATATACATCAGCAACCAATGCAATATGAACATGTTAGCATAGAATCATGCTGACAGGAATGTGCATCTGAACAGCATTATATTATTTGAGAAAACGAGCTTCAACCAGTATAGGAATGTGCTTCTATCTGGTGAAGGAATCATGTATGTAATATAAAGAGAAAACACTATGTATGGATGGGAGAGTGGTCCTATCTTGCCAACTTATCTTCTCAATCCATAGAGTTGGAATGGGTCAATGGTGCAGAAAATATGTCTGCATCCATTTCAATGATATGACTACCTCTTTGGGGTCATGCATTCAGTTGGACTTGTCACCCTAGATGCCAACACACTTCACATTACATTAATATAAATGTCTATATACCTCTCCACAAGCATTGACACAACTATAAAACAAATAGTCCAAAATCAAAACCCCTTTAAAACTAACATATATTTAAACAAGTCTAGTAGCCATATACACTCAACTAACATTTAAATCATTTTATTAATTTAATTTTAAAAAAATGTTTAGTTTAAGGCTTGAAAATCATTTTATGATAACACATTATATTTAATTTATTTTTACTACAAATACTATTTAACCTACTTTTCCTTTCTTATAAATTCTATAATTCACAAATAACAATAAGTATTTTCATCTTTAAATTTAAGTTTGCAATCGCAAACCCCTACTTCATTACAAATAGATATTAAGCATGATTAAATAAAAGAAAAAAATACATATTTTAAGAAATTACATTTCAAACTTTAAATGAGACTTTTAAAATTTCAAAGTTTATAAAAATAAAGTTCTGGTTTGATTTGGAAAGAAAGTCTATAATTCATATTTAAAGAAGATTAAAGTTCAGAGATTTTAAATTGAAGAGTTTATATTTCATATTATAATTTATACTTTTCTTTTTCTCCATGCTCGTTCCTTTGCGACGAAGATCTGAGTTATGCAAGGGCCATTTCTTGTGGACGGTGACAATTTTTTAAGATTTCCGAAGATGTTTTACGAAGATGGTTCCAGTGGTTTGATCTTGGGATCCATGGAGATGAAGGCTGCCTTCAGCCACCAGAACTGAAGGAAGCATGATGAAGCTGATTACCTTTTTAGTGATGACAATAACTTTTAAAATGTTTAAACTATTTTAGTTTCAGCAAAGACAAAATGAATTAAATTTCTAATTCTTTTTAATTAATTATTTTTTTGGATTTTCTTTTTATAGTCCACAGGCATCTTATCTCTAGAATGCAGTAATTATCAAACATATTTCATATCTGCATTTTATTTGTTAATTCAGTTTATGGCTAAGTAGATTTTGGAGTTTGTGGCTACATAAGATTTTGGGTTTTCCACTGAGGTCTGTGTCTGTATCTTGGGCAGGAAAAGCAAGTCTTTTTGTTTCTATTTCTTGACTCTTATCTCTTTTGTAATCTTTTTTCAATGGTCATTTTGCCTCAAGGATCTGTTTGTAATTTATAAGATTAAAAACTCTTCGTTATTTTTAAAATTAAAAGTTTTTTTTATTATCTTTTATTTAAACTATAGAATCTTTGCTTCGATTCTATATTTTTTTAAAGCTTATTTTATTTTAATATTTCAATCAAACAGATTAATAAATTAGTAATTCGTTATTTGTGCATTTTGAGAGTTTGTGTTTTTAATTCTGTATTAGATATTTACAAAAAAGTTAAGTCGAAGTTAAATATTAAAATTTAAATGTAATTCATATATATATCCCATTACAATATATACCATTATTAATCTATGTAGTTATTATATAATATCAATAATTAATTTTCTAAGGAATATAAACATAGTATAAAATGGATGAGGTCGGTCTGTGCATATATTTCTTATCCACACACACTCTAGGATAACACAATATTATTTACAAATTGTAAACTGATGCATATGATTGTATGATATATGAGTACAATATTTTTGTTTCAATTAATTCATTTTGTTATTTTAATAAACACAAATACCCCATATTTATAATTTCATTTCTTTTTTTTTTTAAAAAAAAGTTGTTTACATGTTGGAACATGTTATATAAAAAAATGAAATAGTTAAAAAATTACTGTAAATGTTCGAATGCGTCTATGTTTTTTTTTTTAATTATCAGTTATTTTCTATGCTAATTCATTAAGGAAAGTCAGGTGGTCATTGTTTTACCAAATATAAAAATACACTAATATATTAATGGTCATTCTGCTTTGTATTTTTTAGAAAAGAGTTCAAAAAATTCACATACCAATGCTTATATAAAAAAATGTTGTTTATTTGTTATATATATTTTTTTAGTTTTAATCCTTTGCAAAAAAAAAAAAAAAAAAAAAAAAAAAAACATTTTTGTATTAAAATCTTAAACTGATGTTTATCAGTGTAGTGGTCTGAATCAAAGCAGATAAAATTAAATTAGAAAAATAAAATAAAATTAATTAAGGATAAAATTTTTAAAGTTATGTGCATTGTTTAAATCAATAAGCCACCCAGATAAAAACTTGAGGCAATTGTTCGCAGAGGGGTAACCAAATTTATTATGTAATGGAGTTGCTATATATACTGTTCACCAGGTGCTGTACATATATTCCCAGAGACACAGATAAATAATTCACCATCCAGAGAGTCACAGTCAGATAGATCTAAGCTTATTAGACTATATTATTATTGCATGATAATTGCACACAGGCTGACTAGTCATATTTTTGCCATCACAATTTCCCATCACTCAAAATTTAATGCAGAGGTCGCTTACAACGATTGTCATTGGTATGGAGTACTACACCTAGTAATTTCATGATTATTGCTGCAGTCATTGCACAAGTGATCGAGATTGCCAAAATCTTGCGGTGCTAACAACATCCTGTCATTTGCCTGAGTAATTCCAGTTATATGCTAGCATGCCTCATATTCAGGTCACAATTCAGAAAAAAGTCATGGACTGTTAATTATATTTAAGCAAGAAGAAAGGGTTCAGAACCAAGACCCTACAAAAAATCCCTTTCTGTAAAGCCAGACAGTTTTGTGGGATTGCCATAAAATCAAGATGAAGACAATTTCTATGTCAGCAAGTGAAATGATTATGGGGTAGAAGCCCACTTCAGTGTACTCATTCATCTCTGTCCAAGCCATTGAAATGTAGCCACCCAGGTCCAGCCAATGTTGATGATTGCCAGACCAATGCATGTTAAGAAGAAAGTCCTCACCAGCATGTTGACCAGATGTATAGAACATTCAGAGACACTCAAGTGTGGATGAAATGTCAAGACACCAGAGGATAAAATTTATTTTAATCATTTAACTCTGTATTTTTCAATAATATTTATGATTATGTTATACATCTAGAACTTGTTTAAAATAAATCTTATTAGACTAGGGAATTTCTTTATTAATCTAATACATGTATGTCAAATCATTTATCCACCAAGTGCAGAATTCTTTTATGTTAATCATCCTTCCACATTTAGCTTAAAATGTTTGTAAACTATAAGATGAGTATGTGCATCTTAAATCATATTTTATTAATGTTTAAATCATTCAAAGGTGTATGAATTAAATAAATATAGAGCACATAAAATTATAGTATTACTTTATTTTTTCATGTTCTAGAGGTGTATATCATTCTACAATTTTGAAATGTTTTTAAATAGTAGAACAAATATAGGAATTAGCCTACATATATGATCGAATATTTACTGATATAATATGACTTCTTATAATGCTTAATATTGTACATATGTAGAATTTCATCTGGATCCAACATCTGCCAGAGTTTATCTTAGCTTAACTATTTATTTGCAATTGTCTGATTTTTTGAAAAAAAAATGATAAAAATAGAAGAAATTAATTAGTTATTGAATAATATATGATAATACTGTATTATATTGTAATAGTATAATAAATTTTACATGATTATGTGTATAAAGTCAGTAGCATGTTGGTCATTAGTTTTATAGGAGATATAAGGTAGTAGTTTTTGTAAAGTAAATGTTTGAGTTACTTTATATTAATGAATACTGTTAAATGTATTATAAAATAACTATTGTTTTGTTTATTTCTAGTTTATAACCTATAATAAGTTAATATTATAAATAAAATAAATAATATCAAATTGATTTAAAATTAATCTTTAAATTAATCTTAAAGAAGTCAAATTTTATTTAAATGTTTAATATAAATAAGCCTTAACCTGTTAATAATTAAAAGCTTGCTAATATATTACTTAACCTGTTTAGTTATTTTAAATATATCCCTTAATATTTTTATTTGTAGTTGGTAAATAAGTTATAATTAATTAGTGGAAGTTAGGTTAAAGGGTCATCCATGTGTGTATGTGTATGCATGGAGATATATGAAGTAAATGATTAGATAATAATTTAACTACAATATTAAAAGAACAAGAAAACAAATGAATGAATAAAATCAGTAATTAAATATTGAAAAGGGTCTATTGATAAATAAAACTAGTTTGATTTTATATTAGTTTTTCTATTTTTATTTTATGTAATATATTTTTTTAAATGTTACATAAAAAAATAATAATTAACTTGTAATTTTGAAGCTCTTAAACCACATGAGTTTCAAATAATTAGATCAAAATTACATCAGTGATCAGTTTCAGCTGATTTAAAAAAGTGTTACAGTTAAACATAAAATGAATTTTATTGATTGGTTAGATTAAAAGAAATTGATATGAAAATTGAGGGAGGGGTAGAAATTATCAGGTTATAAATAGAAGAGTTTTATTCTATTTCGGTGTGCATGTATGCTTTTGCATCCTGAAATTTTTCTTTTCCTCAAAAACAAGTTGTAATTTTTTTAATTTTTTTTTCTTTTTTTTTTTTAAAAAAGCAAAAGTATCTTAAAAGTATATTTAATTGTTCTATAATTATGAACTGCAACTGCTAAAGAGGTAAACCATTTTTCTTGATATTGACTTTCAATAAACTTTAAAGCTATAATAAAAAAATGTTAAAAGGAAATTTTATGTCTTCTGTCTTATCTCCTAATTGCATGATTTATATCTACTGGGAAATAAAATTAGGATATCAACAGTTAATATACATGTGGCTAAATATCCTTATTGCTCTGAACTTTTATAATCTGAAAATGTTTAGTTATTATCTAAATAAGCTAAAGCTTACTTGAGGAAAATTGAAAGATATTTGTAGTGAACTTTATTATAGTTAAAATGCATCAATATCCTAAGTTTTAAATTCATTTAAAGTTGATTTTCAGTCCGAGATTCTATAAATGATACCTGATATTAACTTTAAGATATTCCTGTTATAATAATTCCTCGTTTCTAAAATGTTTTTATAAAAAAAAAAAAATAACAAAAAAAACATTCTACACTAAATTTAAGGAAGGATGAATATTATCTGTCAGATGTATAGTATACTTATATGATTAGTTATGCCTAATGTTCAACTAAAAATGTATTATTCTTTATGATAGTTTAATTATCTACTTCTAATACAGTTGGACAAAATGTTATAAACTACAATTATTAAGGATAAACTTTTATTTGTTGAATACATAATGAATGTTATATTTCCATTTATCTATACATAAATTTGTGACAATTATTCCTAGCTCCTAAACAGATAAAATTTTCTAATTGCAAAATAATCCTACTCTTCTGTTGAGAAGCATAAAGAAAAATTATTTGGAAACAAATCTTAAAATATTGTATGAAAAAATAATTTAAAAAAAAATGTTGTAAAAAAATGTGTGTTTAAAAGAGAAAAATGAAATTAAAATGAAGGTATATTATTGTACATGTAAACAGGGATCCTATAATAATGTTTTCAGCTGAAGAATTTGTTTTACATATCATTCTAGTGCCAGCCTATTCTTATTATTTCAATGTTTTATTACCTAGAATATCTTTAAAGGAAGAATATTAAGATATATTTAAGAAACTATCAAACATGTTTTATTTTAGAAATCATTGCCATGCTTATAAATGTTTTGACTAGAAGCTGCATGCCATCAGATTAGTAAATTTGTCTTCAATAAATTATATACATGTCTTGAACGGAAAAACCAGTATGGAGCTGAAACTATGAACAGAATTTACTTTTTTTTATTTGTTATATTTTGTGTTTTTATATTGCTTTTGAAAAGAGAAACAAGAAAAAAATATTTATGCTATAGACATATATATTTTAAAATATGTGTAATACTATTAGCATAAATATGCTAGGTAAACTAATGTTACAATTTTAATCTTAATGGGTTATTAGAATGAGTAGACATATATTCTGCCATTCTCAGATAAATTTTATACTATTATATTTGTTAAGCATTTCACAAGTTAATTTCTATTCAATAATTTTATTCCTGGAGGATTTAAATATCTCACTCTTAGCTTATTTATTTGTGGGATATTTCACTCAGTTTTATTTTAAATCAGGAAGAGGTTTATCAAAGGGTTTCTATTCATTTGTTTTATAAATGCTACATCAAAAATAACTACAAATATATTTTATATGCATTGAGAATTAATAGTCTTGCATTTAATTTGCAATCTTTTAAATGTCCACTAGTCACCATATTTTAGTATTAAATATTTATTATGTGTGCATTGTATCTTTGGCTAGAATTTTTATATGCATTTAATTTTAAGTAATCTTTATATTAGTCGTTTGACAACGTAAGCATTGTTGGTTTTCACATTGAGTATACATATTGTATTTTTAAAATTCTTAGTGATAACTTAGTTAGTTCATGTGAAGTCTATATCTTGTTGTTAGTTTAGTATTTGTTAACCTCATAGTGCTAGACTTTGTTAACTATTATGAGTAAGCCTTATGGAGTAGACAAGGCACTCCATCCTTATTGTATTGCTTTTTTCATGAGGTGATAGTGCTTGTTCCCAATGAGGGTTATTGTATCCCAAATATATTTGTATTCTTAGTGATTATAATCACATTTTGAAGTATTGAGATTCCATGAGAGAGAATTATACATTCCTGTTGCATCTTTCCTGTTTTTGATGCACTGAGAAAAGATCCAGCCATCCTATTTCCTGCCTCAAAGTTAGGTATTTTGGAAGCCATCACATTCTTATTCAGCTCTGCGGAGCATATCTATACTTATTTTGGCCTATCGCTCATGAGAAATTAATGCTAGTTCCACGATAGTAGGTGATGTTGCATTTGCTTTTAGTAAGGTGATAACAAGATATGTTTGTTTGAGGAACTTTGCTTCTTCATGTTGTGTTAGCTATTTTTAATGCTTAATGGTAAATTAATAACTGAATTGTGTTGTTATGATAGTTTTATCATCCACAAACCAAACAACAATAATTTAGATTTATTTTTAAGTATGTAAATTATGCATATGGTATAAATGGCAATTCACACATACTAATTTTAATATGTACATCCAGAGTTTTTGCCACTGGATTTGTAAGTTCTTTTAAATTTTAATTTTAAAAACATTTAGTGTAATAATTCTATGGGGACTGAATTTATTAAGAATGTTTATAAATTATCTCTGATGAGTGAATGGCCCATGCATCTAGTTTATTTTAAAATTAGCTAGAAATTTGCTTAAACACATCACTAGCTATAATATTAGTAATGTCAGTGTATGGGGACAGAATTTATTAAGAATGTTTATAAATTATCTCTGATGAGTGAATGGCCCATGCATCTAGTTTATTTTAAAATTAGCTAGAAATTTGCTTAAACACATCACTAGCTATAATATATGTAATGTCAGTGTAGCTAATGACAATTTCTTTTAAATATATGCTGTATATGCTTATTCCAGCTTAGCATTTGCTTAGCTTATGGTAATAATTATAAACATTTTAGTGTGTTATTCAGATTTTCCAATGACACTACAATATTATTAAATATGCTAATAAAAATAGAATTATGCTTGTCAAACATAGACCATTGTAATTGAAGTTTAATGATTTGGAATCACTATTAAAAGAAATTAGAATTTAATAACAGATAGCCTTTGCGTCCTCTCGTCTGTATTATTTTTTATTATTTTGTTTATCAAGAAAAAGAGTTTTTAAAAAGAGTTAAAGAGGGATACTTAGTAACTTCAGTCAGATAAATTGTTAATATTGTAAATCCAAATAAAGTATGAAAATCAAAATGTTTTCCTTTTAAACAGATTCCAGCAATATCTTGGCAATGTTTATTCTAATAAATTTTGTTTGTAAATATTTTCTTTATATTGTTATCAATAAATCATATTATTATTTTAAAAAGTTTTGTTTCTGTTTGTTTTACTTTTATACAAAAAATATTATTGTCTTGAGGTTCAAAGTTCATAATATTTTGAGTTCCAAAGTTCATAAGATTTTGAGTTCTGAAGTTCATAAAATTTTCAGCTCAAAAGTTCATAAAGATATCATAAATTGTGTAAAATATATTTTTATATTGGTTTAAATTATATAAAGCCATGATAATCTAAGTCATTCTCAGATTGAATCACAGTAACAGATAATTACATTATATCATATACTTAATTGAATGCCCATTTAAAAGTTGATTTTTAAGTTATCAGTATATCTTCTCAGACTGAAGAATATGCAATGAGATAAAGAATATTAGTGCTTTAACAGAGTATTTACTATTATTTTAAAAGTTGCACATTATCTTACATTATCTATCATCATCTTATATGTTTAAAATATTATAATCCATCTGCATTTAAGGTCCTTAGTAGGTTGTCTGTGAGTATGGAAAAAGGCATAAAAAGTACCCTTGCCTTTTTTCTTACTAAAGTAATGTCTTGGGTAATAGGCTATTATTCATTAAAATTTAGATTAATTCATTAAATCTTTGGATTAATATTTTTTTTTGTTTATTACTCTATTGTTGAACATAATATAGTTATATTATAGTCGGCCAAGATATTACTCACTTGTTCATTCATCCTAGCAATTATTTATTAGGCAACTTAAACTTTTATTTTGCACAATAGTTTAGTTTTAGATACCTGAGAGTGTTTACTCTTGTTATTTTGTTAGTTTTAATTTAATGAGATAATCCTTCCAAACAAAGTATTATTTATTCTTATTCAGAGGGTATGATCTGATGGTAAGCCGATTCTAATAACTATTAACTAATGATTTAAATTATTTTTTATATTGCTTAGTGGTAGATCATTAATATGTTATAATAGTTATATTTGCATTGCTATTGGATTTGGTCTCCATCCAATTATACATCTTTGGATAATCATTCTTTCTTAAATTTTATTATAACCCCACTGAATCAAGTCACTAGGAGTCTCTAATAGTTCATTCTCATCTCATTTTATTATCTTCATCTCTTATAGATTTTTGTTTCATCTTTTCATCTCATATCTTAGTTTATCATCATTTTCAACACTCCACCATTTTATCTTATTTATCATCTCACTCTTCTTATCTTCATTATTTCATCTCTCTCTTCTGCTTAATTGGTTTTCTATCTTCATCTCTTGTTTTTTTCTCCATCTTTTCCTACAGCATCATTTATCTTATTTATCATCTCCCTCGTTTCATCTCATCTTCTTCTTTATTATTTTCATTTCATTTTATTTTATCATCATCTTCATATCTCTACCATATTATCATCATCTCTCCCTCATTTATCATCATCTCCTCTCTCTTTCATCACCTCCCTCTTTTTATCTTCATTATTTCATCTCTCTTCTACTTAATTGGTTTTCTTCTTCATCTTCCTTTTCTTTCTTTCACACTTCTCTTCTTTACCTTACCCACCTCCCTTCTTCTATCTTTTTTTGGTTACAATATATACATGTTCGTATAGACCTGAGACAACATAATCCAAAGATATTTTAATGAATTAAAGGAGAGAACTCCCAAATTAAACAACTCTAGTTATATTATGATGTGGCAAACAGATTAAATAATGTATTATTTTTCTTTTAATTATGCAATTGCTAGTGGGTTAATGGGGTTTAAGAAATTTTGATTTATGTGTTCCTAAATATTTATCTACTTATATTACAACTTATTTCATTATGTAAGTGTTCCACTTATTTTGTCTTTTTCTAATATAATAAAGGGTATATTTCAGAGAACTGCTTTTAAGTTTTTGTAACCTGAGATAAGAGACTGAGCATAACTTAATGGAATACTACTTTATCGGGCATTATGTATTTAATATCATAGTGTACCGTTTATTTATATACAGTGCAAATATATTGGCATTTGGTAAAAGCTAAAAAAATAAAAGTAAATTTAGATTTTTTTTTAGTATAATTTATTTTTTTAAAAAAAATGTACAATGAAAGTTAAAATTGTCTTTTATATTTTTTTACATAATTAAAAATAAAAGTAGAATTGGAGAGAACAAAAGATTTCCAAAAAGAAAAAAGATAAGCTAAAAGAAAAATATTTTAGCTAATTAAACAATTAAAGATGGCCGAAAGATTTGCTAAAAAATGAGAACTTTGTAATTGAAAAATGAGTAAAGACTGTACAAGATTATGAAACAAAAACGCCATGATAATAGCATGCACAGAAGTCTGAAAACTGGGCCTCTAGTATAAAAGGCAGAGACCAGTATGAAGAATGTCTTGTTTTTCTATTTTTTTCTTTGGCTGATTTTGGATTATTAAATGTAAGACCACTTCATGATAAAATAATCCTTCATGCAGGAGTAGACCAGAGCTTTAGCTGACATCGTTAAGAAGATGGACACTAGAAAAGCTTCTGAGACTAGCCTTTGGAATAGACTACAAGATCAACTAATAATCAATGGCTGTGAGCTCATTTTAACTCTGAAAAACTATGCATAGTTATCTACAACCATCGTGAATTCACTAAACTTACCGGTAAGTTATGCTTCATTATTCCTGATTGTGACAAATTTAAATGTTTGAAAACAACTCATAAAAATATATGTATAAAGGATCCCGATAGAGACTTTAATTTAATTGATCAAGAGACTTTTATTTAACCAAGAACTTTTTAATTGTTTAACTGTTATTTTTTTTATTAATGTTTCATGTCTGAATTAATGTGTTCTTTCCAATTTATTTGATTAATAATTACCTTTAAACATTTTTAATCTATTATAATAAAAATATTTCTAATACCAATTTTCATTTGTACGTTATTAGTAATAGTTATTATTTTTTATTATTAAATTTATTATTAGTTTAATAAGATTTAGAAACATAATTTATCTTTGCCAATATGTTATAAGTTCCAGGAATAATAATATTTAAAATATAATTCTAGTTTATGGCAGAATTACCGATTCTTAAAAATAAAATTAAAAAAAAATATTTTCTTTTTTATTCACAACTTGCGAGAGGTGCTGGCAACAGATTTTAGCAGATTCTTATGAATCCTGGTGCCCAGAACAAATAAATTAAAAGCTGATTTTATAAATAGCACAATTCTCAACAATTTCTAGGCCAAGTTGATCAGGAAATATAGTTATGTTTTTAGAAATAGAAATACAACTTTCTTCTTTTCGACATAACTTGATCAACTCGCACATTTTATAATGCATATAGAGGCCTAGCAAAATGGAAAATGTTATAATATTAATATTTGATTATAATTGATTTGTGTTGTAAAATGGGTTGGTGGTTATATATCCTTTCAGGCAGGAATTTTATTCTTTCTGGGAGTGGTGTGTAAAGATGTGAATTAATAATGGGCTTTCAAAAATATACAGTAGCTAACCTCTTGACATTTGCTGACATGGTAGTGAAATTCCAACAAGGATGGGATTATAATAACCAACATTGTTTAATATCTTGCTCAATTATCAATTTAATGATTTAACTAAATTATGGGTTCCATACTTCATCATAATTGTTATGGTTATCTTACCCTGAAGTGTTACAATCATTTCATGTATATGTATGCTTAAAAGTTAGAACAGGGTGCAAGTTCACCTGGTACAATAGTAGTATCAAAGCCAAATGCAAGATAAAGATTATTTAAAAGAATAAGCACAGTAGACTTATCCTAAAACATACATCCTAATTATGTACGCCAATCTAAAGCATTTTACTTTAAGAGTGAGAAGATATTTCTTTATTTACTTTTTTAACCTTTAATTTCATTGTGATATTTTCATTTACTACATGTTGAAACAGTAGGATCTGCTTTGCAGACCTTTGTTTCACCTTTACTCAAATCTTTCCTACCCTCATACCTTAGTTTGAACCCTAGTGTGTCATAGTGTGTCTGCAATGCACTTATATGCCGAAAATCCTGTGCATATTTAAAGTACGAGTACAACACTCATGTTATATATAATTGTATAACTCATGCCCAAATAAATAAAATGTTATGGATTATGTGTATGTTCACATAATATAGATTTATTTAAAAGTAGGTTATATAGGTCGTAATTGCACACACACTGTGATATGTATTTTAAAACTTATGTTAAGATTATAAATTGTTATCGAAAATTATTTTGTTTGAATCTGTTTACAAAAATATTACAGTCATAATATTTGTTTTGATTTAAAATAAAATTCATATTCCTTTAATAAATACATTCAAATATTGAAAATTAAAAAGTAAAATAATTTTCTTTTAGATTTAATAAAAGTCATGCCATATATTTCCTGTTAAAAATAAATGAGGGTTGGGAGGAACAATAGTTTTAATTATTTAATGTTATAGAAGCTTATCTAAAAATACAGCAGATGTCCACTTAAGGTTTTTCTTTCAATTAGTAAAAGTTATTTTAATTAAATCAAATTTGTAAGTCGAATGTCGACAAGGAAATTAACAATAGAAATTAATTAAAATTTTGTTGAATTCCTTTAGACATTCGAATAGGATTGATTACAGCTGATAAATAAGCAAAGTTTGGAATATTTTTGAAATGCTCCAGGTCAGTTGTATTGTGCAATTTGACTATAAATAGGAGGGTTTTCTTTTATTCTAGTGATTCTAATATCTGTCTAATAATATTCCAGCAAATATTATAGTGATTCTAATATGTTTCGAGTAATATTCCAGAAAATATTCTAAGATTATTCTTACATCTTTCTAATAATATTTCTAAAATTATTCTTGCAAGATTCCTAGCATTATTTTTTCAAGCAAGATTTCTAATATATATTGTCCTGAGATTTTCTAGCTATGTGCCTGCAAACTTAAATTTGAAGCCGAGTTTTCATCTTCAAATCAATTTACCATGTCTACAGTCTCACCTATGAATCACCCAACCTTTAAAATTGCTAACTTTGAAATGACAAAGTAGAGTCAGCAAGAAGGCTACTTTCCCCTTGGGAATGGCCAGCCACTGCTGTATACCATCGAAAGCTATCACATAACGAACCCTGAAATGGCTGCTGCTGCTGAAATATAAACAATACCAGATTTTGCTGCTGAATTGTATAAAACCTGCTGACTATCAATCTATCTGCAAATGCTTGTCCAGAGGTAACCCCAACATTAACCCAAGAGCTCTTGTGATTCCTATAACTAATATGCTCAGCTATTTAAATTGTTTTTCCAAATTTACTTTACTTTATCATGTATTATTTTAAAGTGTTCTAATATAATCAATAATTTGCTCTCTATCCTTGGGTTAATACTTTTTATTTATTAATCTTTCTTTTATTTTATTATGATAGTGTGTCAGAATAGTCTTTGACCGAATGAATTAATCCCTTGTTGAAAGTAAGATGCTGATATTAAGGCATCTTAAATTTATAAATAGTTCCCATTTTTATTATCTTGTGAAACACTCATTTGAGGGCTATTCTAATCTTTGTTAATATGTATAAAAATTAAATAGTTTAAAATCCACTTTTATCGATTTTAACCTATTATGGGAGTATGTGCGAGGTCAATGATTAAATGTGTCCCAAATGCATGATTGCATAAATAAATCTATGTTTTCTTTTCAAACCTGCAAGCAAGCATTTTGTTATTTTAAAATATTCTGCTTTAATTTAAAAATTCATAATTGATGTTGAGAATGGGCAGACCCTTTTAAATAAATTTCTGGGGATTTGATTGGGCATTTTCTCAATCCAAGTAAATCCATTTTGTATGTTTTATATACATTAGTCGAGTATTGCTGGTAAATGAATTGTTTGTCGAGACCATTTTGTTTTTCTCCAAGGGTTTTAAATGACCAAGACCATTCCCCTTTCACTTTCTGTGGTTTCCAGGCAGAGTGTGTCCTCAAATGTCACACCTGGGAATTAGACGCAGCCATCACCCAGTCACTAAGTTTTGGATGAGTACAGACTTCAACTGTCCATGACAACACATTCCTACGGGTCAGTGGCGAGATGCCCTCCATAGTCAT
Source organism: Epiperipatus broadwayi (assembly GCA_028023455.1). Lineage (NCBI taxonomy): Eukaryota > Metazoa > Onychophora > Udeonychophora > Euonychophora > Peripatidae > Epiperipatus > Epiperipatus broadwayi. Next base: position 54,587 of record JAQFVV010000691.1, on the reverse strand, counting down.
TTCATATATTTACCATTATTTTACTTATATATTTTACAAAACATCCGTGATTTAAATGTATCACACCCTCCATCCTTTAATAAATTCATTATTAACAATACCGACCTCCCAATATAACTTTAATTATAATTATAAAATAAATGCCTTGATCACATCCCCACTTTATTGCTTAGCAAGCTTTGGTCCATACTATTCTCGAAATCAAAATATATTCTATAAACCTTAATATTCAAATGTTTTATTAAATTTTATAAGTTACTCAAAGCACATCACACATGTTCACATCTCTTTTAAGCAAATTATCATAATACTATATTAGCCTGAGGGATAGACTAAATAATTTTCTTAAAAACCTTTTATGTAAATTTTTATGGAATGTTATGCTAACAGCCATTTTAGTAAACGTCCCTGTCTCATATAAGCAGACAGTGGTGTTATATATATATATATATATATATATATATATATATATATATATATATATATATATATATATCTGTATAAATAAATCTTTGAAATCTTTTAAAACTAATTTGATTTTTTATTCTATTGATCCCTATCACTGTCTCAGTATATATATATATATATATATATATATATATATATATATATATATATATATATATATATATATATATATATATATATATATATATATATATATATTTTACATTTCTTTTGTACCATAATTAGCAACCCAAAGTTATCTTAGTATAGAGTTTTTTGTTTCTCTTTGAACACCAGGCACTGGTAAAGGAATATATTATTAGTATCAGATGTGTTATCATGTAGGTGATGCTGTGGAATTTAGACTTTAGATTCAAACTTAGTATATCTAGAAGGAAACCCCTCCTAGAGTGTTCAGTTTCATGTTTGGGGTTTGAATTTTGTAGTGTGTTAGTGAGATAGACGATTCTGACCATTACAGTGTTAATATTATGAAGTATTAGAAACTATGAAATATACAAATTTAAATGTAAATTCAAATAAGAAATGGTTAGCAAAATCAAATATATGCACTTAATGTAAATAATATTTTGATAATGATGATCACAGTGCCTTAGTATAGGTTATTTAAGTATAATAATTTCAAAAGTATTTTTAACTTCTTTTTCTAGATTCACTTTAAATTTAATCTTTAGGTGCAAAACTTTCTACATAGAAAGTTTACTTCTGGATATTTGATTATTACAAAAATCATCAATTCAATATAATTTTATTATTCCTGCATGTTTCTTAGTGGATTGCATAGTTTTCAAGAATTAATGATATCAATGACATGTGTTTGGAATTAATATGCAAAATAAAAATAATTATATTTGTTAATAAATAATTTAACAATTTATAATCAATAACTAAAGAAAATGAATCCTACCAGTAAATATATTAAATACTGTACCAAGTAAATAATAATAAAAATTACAAAGTATTGATTAGAATAAAAATAAACATTATACATAAGATATTTTAACTAAGAATAAAAAAGCACTTGCCAATTAATAAAATGTTTTAAACATGATTTTTAGCAAATATTGTAAGCTTATTATATATGAGCACATCTTTAATACTAGTTTTATTAAATAAATTATTGATTGTGATTATCCTTTTGGAATGCCAGTATTGGGAAAGCTTGGAGATGAGGCACACTAGAGACATTAAGTAGATCTTATGGCAAAGTCCTCTTATTTTCTTCAAATGTTTTTTTTCTTCTGTAAAGCAAATGATGTGGTATTATATTCAACTTCAATATTTAAGTGGATACAATACAATAGTTATTGCAATTACGACCAGGATTAGGGGTTCTCTTAGATGAAAGCCATTTTCTTAAAAATAGCTGATGGATTTTAGATACAACAGCACAAAATCAAAACTTTTGAAGCAGTATCTATCGGTATCGATTATTATTTACCATAGCTTTTACTAAGTGAAATAAAGCATATGGGAATGTAAGCTGCTAAAAAGGCTGTTTAATTAATGTGATAACCCATTGTCTTATTTTAACCTTTTTTTTATTTGTCTATTCACTCATAGTAAATAGTTCGTTGTTTTCTAGTGTCGTTATAACTGCTGAGGTGGACGAAATATTGAAAAATATTTTAAACAATTAACAATATATAGTTATATGAAACTATTCTGACATAAAATATTTTAATTAGAAAAATTTTAAACAGCTACTTCTATATCTTTCTTTTCTTTTCTTTTCTCTTCATTAAATTCATCTGCAAGAGTTGCTTCACAGTTTAAGATCAGACTGCAGCTTTTTTTCAGACGTATTTATATCTCTATTTCTCACAAAACATTTGTAGCACTCATATGTAATTAGGTCTGTATTTGTATATGTGATGTTTTTAGAAAAAAAACAAATGTATCCAGATCTAATTATTAGATTATATATATATTTGTATATTTTAAGGGGTGGCTTGAAACGCAATTATTCCTACCAAGATTGGTCTACTTATTGAATGAAATCCATTTGAAACTTGCACTAATAATAAGGAGATTATTTATTTATTATTAACATGTATATACATGTACAACCCATATATATATATATATATATATATATATATATATTAACTGTATTAACTGTGAATATATATATATATATATATATATATATATATATATAAATTCACAGTTAATTAGAGAACTCACAATAAATTACTTTTTAGTAACAGATCATTTAATACAAACAATATTTTAGAAAATAATATTGTAAATATATTCTATTCGATTAATAAATTGTAAAAGATTGTTTTAAATCTAAAATTGTATGTAATATATAGTCAGATGACTTAGAGATAACATGAGGTCAAGTTAGGTGGCCATATAAACTATGAAAATAACACTATTATTTTATTATTCTATTTTGTTTATTATAAATGAAGTGTATTTAAATAATAGTCAGTTGGAAATCTAAGAATTTTGTGAGACAGCATGAACTGCATAAAAACAGAAACATTTTAAAAATCATTCTTTCTGTCAACAAAAATTTCTGCTACAGCAAGATAGTAGTAATTGAATTAAAAATTTTAATGGCTAATATGGAGTTTTGTTTCTTTTTTTACTTGAATTATAGAAGTTTTTATAGTAAAATTTTATATCTTAAATTTTGTCAAATTCAGCATAAAGAAAGTGAGACATAAAAGTAAGAATAATTTATAAATTTTGGAATAATTAAATCATGTTTTGACTGTTATTGGAATAATTTTAATATTTTAAATCTATTCAAAAAGAAAATGGAAATTAAGTCTGTTGAATATAGGAAGCAAAAATGAAATAACACTTTTAATATATATAAAGTGCTTCCATATTGTGTAACATAATTTATGATTACAAATATTTATTTAATGATACTTTAAGATGAAGATAAGCTAGAGCAAAACATGCTATTGTAAACTACATCATTTCCTAACAGTTGCATAAAATCTCTATTTTCATTCTACTTTATTGTAAAACACACGAGATGTCTGCAATCTGAAATAAACAAGCTTTAGAATATCTAAAGGGAAATTAGTTCAGGATCAAGGTGTTTACCTTATACGACTAGAGGAGTCACCACTGTACCTATCTATGCTTGCCAAACAAAATGATTTACTGAGTCAAACTGTTGTTGGAGAGTAACAGATGAAACCATCAACTACTATTTCTATTAAGATGATTTTATGAAAATTTATTCAACTATTTCTAATGTCCACTCCATATGTTCTTGTCATTGCAGCTATTATTACTATGTGATTTTTTTCATATAGTATATGAATATAGTTGGGTTGCTCACCAACATGCATTAGCTAGTGTGGTGAAATTATTGGCTATTTACCTCCGAGTTTAAGATCAAGAAACACCATGGGCTTTCTTCTTAGTTGCCTGATAAGACAGAATGAATGTTTGTGTAAATGATAAGTAGTTTTCCAATACATATATACAATAATGACAGACAAAAAGAAATCATGGTCCTTATTCCCAGGAGGCTGTAAAGTCACCTATCAAGGCAGCAGTTGGTGGTGAAAGGCAGAAGGTGCTAAGAATCACCTGATTGTGGACCCAGGCTGCCATTTGATGACAACTCTTTATTTAGGTATTTACAACTACAGATCCCATTCATGTGAAGGAATATTGCAAGAATTAGAAGAAGAACTGTCTTATAATAAATGGGACATTATTGGACTTTGGGAAGTTAGAAGAAAATGTGAAGAAACAATTGATTTAAAAAGTGGACATATACTCTATTATAAAGGCACAAATATTGAAAATACATGTGGATTAGGATTTATTATAAATAAAAAATGGAAGAATAACACTGTGGAAATTGATGAAGTATTGGATAAAGTGGCAAGATTAGTTATACAACTTAATAACAGATACCAAATGCAGATAATTCAGGTTTATGCCCCAACAAGTTCTCATAGTGATAAAGTAGTAGAAGATTGTTATATGGATGTACAAAAGGCTTTTGATCAGAGTAAACAACATTTTACAATGGTTATGAGAGACTTTTCTGCTAGAGTTGGTAAACAAATGAAAGATGAAAATGCTATAGGTAATTTTGGTTATGGTAATAAAAATGAGAGAGGACAAATACTTGTGTAGTTTTCAGGAAAAAAAAACTTTATATTTTGAATTCTTCTTTTGAAAAAAAAAATGTTAAAAGGAAATGGACATGGAAGCATTCAAATGAATGTAAAGCAGAATTGGATTATATTTTGACTAACAGAAAATACATATTTCAAGATGGTAATGTTCTTAAGAAATTTAACTCAGGAAGTGATCATCAATTAGTAAGATGTAAAGTACATGTTAATGAAAAACTAGAGAGACAAAAATTGTTAAAAAACAATATTTACAGTTGATATTCCTAATCTTCAGAAACAATCTAATGAATTTAAATTAGAACTTACAAATCAGTTTCATGTACTAATAGATTTTGAACATGATTCATATTTGAATGAAATTAATATGAAAATAACATACACTTTTAAAAACTGCAACAAAGATAGCTGGTAAAAAAGCAGCAACTGACCAATAAAATTTCCACTGAGACTAGAGAATTTGTCAACAAAAGAAGGAATATGAAGATATACAAAATGATGCATTAAAAGGGATTGAATATCTAGAAATTTGTAAAATGGTGTGAAAAGAGTTGAAAATGATATAAGAAAGTATAACTGTAAAATAGAAAGGAAAGCTGTAGAAGAAAATAAAAGTCTCAATAATGTAAAACAACATTTTGGTATTGGTAGGAAATTTATATCTGCAATAATAAAAAAAAAGATGGAATTATTACTACAAAAAGAGATGACATAATGAAATGGGTAGAAGACCTATCAAGAATTATATATTAATAAAAAACAAGTACCTCCTATATCTATTACATCTTCCAAATTGCCCAGAATTTTAAATGAAAAAGTGATATATGCAATTAAATGTATAAAGAAAAGAAAGGTTCCACGTAATGATGGACTTATAATTGATATATAAAAAGAAGCAGGTGTCAAATTAGAAAAAAATTCAGCAAAGTTATATACCAAATGTCTAAATGATTATGATACACCAAATGATTGCAAGAATGCAGTAATAATATTAATATATAAAAAAGGTGACAAAGAATATATTAGAAATTATAGACCTATCAGCCATTTATCAGTTTTATACAAAATTTTTACCAAGATAATTACAACTTGTCTACAGAGAACATTGGCTTTCTATCAATCAAAAAAAAAGCTGGATTTAAAGCAGTTTTAGTACAGTAGATCATATCTAAGTGTATTGAGAGAAGTTATAGAAAGGACAAATGAATATGAGTTGCTGTTATATTTTGGATTTTTAGATTTTGAAAAGGCATTTGATTCTATATTTCTTTAGTGATTAAAGCATTGGATCATCAAGGTATAAATACAGAATATTGTCATATTTAAAATAATGTTTATAGAAATGCAACAGCAACAATTAGATTACATAATGATACAGGGAAAATCAACATTGAAAAGTATGTAACACAAGGTGACTCCATAACTCCAAAAATTTTACAGCAGTGCTACAACAAGCATTTTGTGGATTAAAATGGAAAACTAAAGAAGTGAAAGTAAATGGAGATTATTTAAGTCATTTACATTTTACAGATGATGTAGTTGCTTTGCAGATAATGCTTCAGAGCTCCAAAAATGTTGCAGGAACTATCCAATGAAAGTAGGAAAGTAGGACTAAAGATAAATGTTAAAAAGACTAATGTAATGTTTAATTGATTTGCTCAAAATATGAAAATAAAGATTGATTATGATAAATTAGAAGAAGTTAACATGTACAAATACCTTGGTCAGATTGTTAATACAGATGAAAACATAATGGATGTAATTAATCATAGTATTAAACTTGGTTGAAGTGTTATTGATATAAATAACTTGATACAAAAATGAAATATGCCTATGTCTTTGAAAAGGAAGGTTTTTAACAAATGTGTTTTGCCAGTTCTACTTATGATTCTGAGACTTGGACACTTAATAGAAAAGAAATACAAAGACTTCCGACCACTCTAAGATGTATGGAAAGATGCATGCTGGTAGTAGTAAAACGATATTGAAAATGCAATGTATGGGTAAAAGAACAAACAGGTGTTACTGATCTCATTGTAAAAATTAAAAGATTGAAGTGGAGTTGGGCTGAACATATTGCTAGAAGAGATTATAATAGATGGACAATTGAACTCTCAAACTGTATTTCAAGAGATTGTAAAAAACCCAGAAAGATATCTCCTGTGAGTTGGATGGATGAGATTAGAAAGTGTGGAGGTGTGATATGGAGATGGGTAGCTAAAAATCTGAGATGAATTGAACGTGGAGAGATCTTCATCCTGCAGTAGATTGATAATGGTTGATGATGATGGTTAAAACTTTTTTTAATTAAGAAATTAATGTTGCAAATTTTTGTTGATTTTTTTAATCTATGTTGTATTTTCACACTCTGATGCTAGAAACCTCATTTTTCAGAATTAACAAAGAAGAAATGGTGAGATGATTCACTTTGATTATTTTTCTATTTTATTGTAAATAAAATCTAGGTCAGCTCACCTGCTTCACATCAGGTTATCCATGTAAATAGTAAGATAAGATTCTCTACATTTATTTTTACAGATTAAATTGCAACACTTGATAGAGGATTCCCATTATATGTTTTATTTTGTTGATTAACCCTTCTTCTATATCTTATAAATTTTTCAGTGTGATTGACTAATCAACTGGTGTTAATTTCAATACCTAATATATATATATATATATATATATATATATATATACACACACCTGGGTCTCTTTTTACACGGACTTATTTAACACAATGTTGAAGTTACGCGATTCATGTTTCACCAGAAGTCTAACCAGAAGTCGAACTCTGATAATGTGCTATTACTTTAAATAATACATTTTGTGCACTTACGTTATATTGAAAGTAATAGCACATTATTGGAATTCGATTTTCATCTTAGTAATTTCAATATTTTCAGTGCTTTATAATAGTAAGGTTTTATGCAATAATGAAATTAAAATCATGATTTCCACATTTTATGTATACACATATTAAATTTTACAAGATTATAATGTAAATTTGTTCAAACATTGTGTGTGTTAATTTTGCATTTTAATTCACATTCTGTTTTTGCAGTTTAAAAAAGAACATAATCAATTATTAATCATTTAGTGTCTGCAAGTTTATTTTTAAAAGGTGAGTAATAGCAGTGAAACAAAATTTGATTTTTAAATGGAACTGAAAATTAAAAAAATAAAGACGAAAATAAAAGTTTAGATACAGAAGAAAATGTAGAAAAAAATAATGAAACAGAAGTGGAACCTGTTCCTTTCACTGCAAAAATGATTCGAGAAGATCTTCAACTTTCTAATCAGTTAGCAAATTATTTTCTTATAAGTGACACTAATCACGAACATGCTCTTAAATTCCAATGAGAGCTGAATGGTTCTATGTCTGGATATTGCGTTCATGAACAATTAATATAATCATCATCTCAAAAATTAATTATTAATTACGTTGTCACCAGAAAACAAAACAACATGAGAGTGAAGTTGGTGCTAGTTGTATTTCCTCTTGAGAAGAATCAAAAACCAGTTTGCAAATGAACTTGTTTACCGGTACATAGTGATAATAATTAAACCATGTATTAAAAAATGTATGCATAAAAATACATATTGTTTTGAATAAAATTAAATATTACAGTTAAAAAATAGTTTAAAAAGTTTGTCTTGTATCAATTTTTTTCAAATTTGAAATTTTTTATTAGTCGTATTTTATTTCCTTATTTTTTTTTGCATGAATTTTAAAGTAATTTTACATTGGTGCTTTGCTTTTACACGAATTTTGAAAAATCTGAGACCGCATCCCCCCTTTTTCAATGTAAGTTATGTCTATTTTTGAGGATTTCATTTGCGCGTGTTTTCTGAGGAACCTATCTATTGCGTAAAATGAGACCCAGGTGTATATATATATATATATATATATATATATACAATGGAGGACCTAAACCAAAAAGATCACTTTGCAAAAATCAGTAATGGTTAAATTTATCTAGACAGCATCTCAATCATCTTAAATTATTAATGTTTATTTTTCTTGTATAGTTCATGATTGGTAATAATGAGCATCATAGAGGATTTCTACCATGGGATAAAAGCGATGGATCTAGAGAATTATTAGCTAATAGAATGGTAGAAGGTCGCATGTGACACATGTATTTGTTATTTTTTTATCATTACTATTGTTATTATATTTTATGTTAATATTATTTATCATTGCCAATAAATATGTAAGAGTTTATATTATTCCAATCTCTAGTTTATGGAGTTGCCTTGACATTCCACAGTTAACAAACAATTATGCAAGCATACACATCTATTTCTTATCATATAATAGTTTTATAATAAATCCAATATAATAAATGCTAGTTGTAATCTATACAGAGGTGTAGAAGTTTCTTTGTGTATCTGTTTATATCTGTTAAGGGAGTCAAAAGCAATATTCTCCCTGGGATCAAATATTAGGGTTTAACGGAATCAGAAAGGGTTGAAAAGTGGATGAACTAACTTAAATTGCATTTTGATATTATTAAATAGGTATAGAGCTAGTCAAATAAAACTGTATGCAATCATTGGTCAAGCATTTCATCAGGTTTTCATTAGCATCCTACTCAAAGACCCAAAGTTTGACTGTAGTTAGATGTGACATTTTCCACTTCCAAGCCTTGTGGAACTCTGTGAACTGTGTCATTAGGGGTAGTAAATTAGGGAGCATTGAGTTATAGTCTCCAGATTGCTATCTCTGCATAGTATCATGGTCCATGGGTTATTTTCCCATCTGTTATATCTGGTGTGTGGGCAGGATCATATATAGGGATATTTCCATATCTGTTACAATATATATATATATATATATATATATATATATATATATATATATATATATATATATATATATATATATATATATATATATATATATATATATATATATATATATATATATATAATTTTACAATTTGTGTTTGTATAACTACTTTTATATACATATAATTTTATTATGAATGATTACAAAATAGTGTTTTTTTGTGAATTATGACTAGAAAGAAAGGGAAATAAAGCAAAAACAAACAAACCATGACAGAAATCTGTAATTTATTCTCTAACATTCACAATTGTACGATTTCATAATTTTTAATAGTATACTTAAATTTGCCATTCAATTTACTACAGAAAAAGTGAAATTATGTCTTTAAGCTACCATACAGCAGGCAAATTGAAAAGTTTCTACAATATAACACCTTTCCTTAAACTGAATAATTCTTGTGTGCAGTAAATATTAATTGTTGTCTTTTATTTTATATTATAATAATTATTATTGGACTAATTACAATATTACAAAATATATCTCTAATGAAAATGTATAGTATGATTAACTTTATACATTGACTTTCTTTTAATGTCTTACATCGGTATAGTTAAGTTAAGCATATCTTAGATATTAAATATTGTGTGTCGACATTTACATATGATAATCTATAATGTCATGCATCAATATATTGAAATTAATATCTTACAATCATGTGTTTACAACTATATCTGATACAAGAACATGACTATTACTGTTTTTACCCAGATGAGAAGAAGTTGTCTTTTGTCAAAACAACAATATTTTAAGTTATTTTATTAACATGGTTGCTCATTATATATATATATATATATATATATATATAATGAGCAACCATGTTATATATTTCTATATATATATATATATATATATATATATATATATATATATATAAAAGAAAGTTACTGTTAACACTAACTGAAATAATTATAGAAAATATACAAACCATTATACAATTACAAATATCCAGTAACGCCCTCTGTTTAAATATCTATATCTCAATAATAGCAAACCTTAAAATGATACCACTTTAAGGTTGTATGCTAAACGATGTTAAATATTGAAATACAGACCTACTCAAACACAGAGCATGAAATTTTAAATAAGCAAACGATCTTAAATTTTTGCTAATAAACTAACAAGTTTACAAAGTTATTAAAGACAAACTAAATATTAGATTTTAATCTTTAAATTCCTCCCAAACTATAAATGAAAAGAAAGTTACTGTTAACACTAACTGAAATAATTATAGAAAATATACAAACCATTATACAATTACAAATATCCAGTAACGCCCTCTGTTTAAAGATCTATATCTCAATAATAGCAAACCTTAAAATGATACCACTTTAAGGTTGTATGCTAAACGATGTTAAATATTGAAATACAGACCTACTCAAACACAGAGCATGAAATTTTAAATAAGCAAACGATCTTAAATTTTTGCTTTAATAACTTTGTAAACTTGTTAGTTTATTAGCAAAAATTTAAGATCGTTTGCTTATTTAAAATTTCATGTTTTGTGTTTGAGTAGGTCTGTATTTCAATATTTAACATCGTTTAGCATACAACCTTAAAGTGGTATCATTTTAAGGTTTGCTATTATTGAGATATAGATCTTTAAACAGAGGGCGTTACTGGATATTTGTAATTGTATAATGGTTTGTATATTTTCTATAATTATTTCAGTTAGTGTTAACAGTAACTTTCTTTTCATTTATAGTTTGGGAGGAATTTAAAGATTAAAATCTAATGTTTAGTTTGTCTTTAATAACTTTGTAAACTTGTTAGTTTATTAGCAAAAATTTAAGATCGTTTGCTTATTTAAAATTTCATGCTCTGTGTTTGAGTAGGTCTGTATTTCAATATTTAACATCGTTTAGCATACAACCTTAAAGTGGTATCATTTTAAGGTTTGCTATTATTGAGATATAGATCTTTAAACAGAGGGCGTTACTGGATATTTGTAATTGTATAATGGTTTGTATATTTTCTATAATTATTTCAGTTAGTGTTAACAGTAACTTTCTTTTCATTTATAGTTTGGGAGGAATTTAAAGATTAAAATCTAATGTTTAGTTTGTCTTTAATAACTTTGTAAACTTGTTAGTTTATTAGCAAAAATTTAAGATCGTTTGCTTATTTAAAATTTCATGCTCTGTGTTTGAGTAGGTCTGTATTTCAATATTTAACATCGTTTAGCATACAACCTTAAAGTGGTATCATTTTAAGGTTTGCTATTATTGAGATATAGATCTTTAAACAGAGGGCGTTACTGGATATTTGTAATTGTATAATGGTTTGTATATTTTCTATAATTATTTCAGTTAGTGTTAACAGTAACTTTCTTTTCATTTATAGTTTGGGAGGAATTTAAAGATTAAAATCTAATGTTTAGTTTGTCTTTAATAACTTTGTAAACTTGTTAGTTTATTAGCAAAAATTTAAGATCGTTTGCTTATTTAAAATTTCATGCTCTGTGTTTGAGTAGGTCTGTATTTCAATATTTAACATCGTTTAGCATACAACCTTAAAGTGGTATCATTTTAAGGTTTGCTATTATTGAGATATAGATCTTTAAACAGAGGGCGTTACTGGATATTTGTAATTGTATAATGGTTTGTATATTATATATATATATATATATATATATATATATGGGAGATGGTGACCTGGACTAACAGATGAGAGCTGGTTCAAAATGAAATACATATATTTGAGATTATTTATCTTTTTCACATGTATGTGATCATATGTATCAGTTGTGTATAATAAATTGAATAGTTATGAGGATTTTAAAAGTCTGACTTCAAATCACATTATATATATATATATATATATATATATATATATATATATATATATATATATATATATATATGAGCCTCACCTAAAACAATTTGATTTTTTATGAATTCACCGGTGCCTATATCAAATTATAGATATAAATAACTTACACTTATCTTAAGCTTTTCATATATCAGTTATATACATAAACTAGGTAGTATTAAAAGAATAATTCTAAAAATAAATAATTCTAATTTCTTTATACACACACATAAATAAATGTTTCCAACTAATATTATTTTTTTATTAACCAAAACTTGACATTTGACAAAGCCTTAAGTCAACATTGCATTTTATCAGTTGAAACAAAGGAAATAAACTTTGGAGTTCATTACAAATTGTATATTTTAAACAATAGAGAGCATGGGCATGATTATGTGATATGCTGTCAGAAATTGATTCAAGTATAATAACGAACTAATATTGTTATAACAATAATCTTCTATTTAGTTATCAAAGCAATAACTATGTCTGTAAATTTAAATGTGTTTGAATTTAGAACACATTTAAGAAAAAAAAGAAGATTCACTATTTTAAAACATTCTTCAAGTAATTAATTTACTCACTTTTAATATTATAAAGAACTATAGAAAAATAATCATTCAAATTGACAAGGTTATAAGAGATATCAACATCTTCAAAATGAGTTTTCAAAATATATATTTAAGAAGACAAAAATTTATAAAGATGTTCTCTGGCTAGACAATTTTGCCAAGGATTTCTGCTGATGTTTTAAACCTGAACATGTAAATTTATTCCTACTTAATGCCTAAAATATAATCACTGTAATTTCCACTAAAAAGGTTGCCTTAATAATGGAGTATTATATTAAAGAAAATTTTAAATATTTTACTATGCAAATATTTAAAATAATGAATATTTGGATTACCTCTTCGAAGGATGATCAAGGAACTTTACCTTTCAACATTCATCATCATTTTATTTCATCTAAGGAGGAATATAAAACCTTTATTCTTTCCATCTTGGAATACTTTGTTGTGTACTTTAACAACTCTTAAATTTTATTTCCTTTGTGGATAATTATATTTACATGGAAAAATTACTTTGTATATTAAAGTGGAAAACTGATAAGATGAACATTTTTTTTTTATTTATTTAATGAAATTTAGATGTTGATATTTTGATATATGCTCTGATGAAAGCGAAGTTTGACTAAGGTAAAAGTTTTTAAATTATTTCAATATGGAAGTAAATTTTATTATATTCCAAATTGAACCTTACCTGACAATTATCATATTTTTTTAAACAATAACATAATTAATATCAGAATACATTCTATTACTAATCTAGTGTGAATGGATGTTATCTTATATAGACATATAGCAACACACTGAGTCATTTTATTGACACAACATGTAGATTTATAATGTTTGGTGGTATTATTTATTGTATACATGATTTTAAATTATATATATATGTAAATAATTACATTATAGTTTCTGGATGTTAAATAATTTATTATATTATATATATAATCACAGATTATAATTTTAAATTTTAATATTTTATATTATTTATGTGATTTTGTTTCCATTGCTGATTAAAATGTGTTAAACTTGATTTTAAAATTAAACAGGTCTCGTTTGTTTATTTAATTTAGTCATTTTATAAAACCAATAATTATAAATATACATACTCATGCATATATATGTTAAATCAACTTAGTGATTTCATATTTATAAAAAAGTTATATATAGCTTATACTAAATTTATCATTACTATGGAATATTTGTGGAAATGCCTGAAGAGAGTCAATTGCGATTTCTACTCTTAGCTCGAATTCTGAGAGTAACGAGGTTATTAATAGAGGAGTGGATTGGATTACATTTTAAATCACATCATCCATGGCATTCTATAAGAAGACTCAAAGTCTGACTATAGGTTTATGCGACTTCCTCGAGTCCTGAAAAGGATCGTCCCGTTATAATGTATACATATATATATATATATATATATATATATCATTTAAACAATTAATAAAAATGTAAACAATTAATAATTAATTTAAATGTTTGTACAAACATTAAACTTAGATAAAATTTTGTTATTCATTAAATAAAAACAACTTATTTTATATATATGTAATTTGATGTCTGTATTTTTTTTCAAAGCAATATATGTAAATATATAATTGAATATGTATAAATACAGTAATTAGATAATTAAAAATTTTATCCACTTAGGAGCACTTTCAATTATCCTAGTAATCTTTGTCAAGTTGACAATGATTACTAGGATAATCTGCTCCTAAGAGGGTCACATTTTTAATTATCTAGGATAATCAAAAGCGTAATTTTTTTAATTATCTATTTACTGTATATGTAAATATTCAATTATATATATATATATATATATATATATATGAATATTTATATATAAGTATATATATATATATATATATATATATATATATATATCTTCCAATAGTATTATATCCATACTATCTGCATTGTATATTCAGGACATTATTTTTTATAAATGAAGAAAACTATGTAAGAAAGTAACATATTATTTCAATATGATATTACAAAATACAATTAGAGTGTGTATCATTTCCCATTTAAACAATTATAGTTAATGTTATTATATATACTTACGTGTTCGTTTTATTTCATACTGAGCTACACGTTCACGGTTTGCAAAACAGTGAAGTGTGCCATCTAGCATGTATGATGATGGGGGGGATATTGTTACTGTAGCTATAAACTTAACTTCGTCATAAGTTAAAGCAAGTCGCCCTTTGAAATTTTTAAGAGACCTATCAATACATTTTGAAGCTTGCCAGAAGTTCATAACAGAAGAATCTCCAATATTTGCATCATAGTATACCCATTCAATAATATCAGCTGCTTTTCCAATATTACATTTTACAGAAAATATACTTCCTTCAACATTTCTAATTATTATGTCATCTAGATTTAAATATAAATGTAATTATTATACATCAGTAACTATTTCTAGTTTATCCACTTTATATGAAGTAAATAATATATTTATATCTTTCTATTTTTTTTTTTTTTACATTTATCATTGAAATCATAAAAAATAGTTATAACTAACCCTCAATATTGGTTTGTCTTTAATTTTTGAGTTAACAGATTTGTAAATTAAATAAATAAACTAATAATCACCACTACTGCTGTAACATTATTTACAATTATTATGCAAATTTTTAGAAACAATAAAGTTATTATGCAATAAACATTATAATAAATCAAGCGTTAATGCTAAATATGAACATTTCAGAAGATCAAATTAAACACCCACCTGTGTGCCTTAATAATTTTTGCTGATATAATTGCCTCTAGTGGAATAAAACATATAATAAAATAAAGAATGGAATAAATAAAAACAGATATGTTTAAAAAAACACATGGATTCCTTAAAGCATTGATTGGATATTTATAAGCAATTATCATTCTTTTACAACTAGTAATGGTTACATCCTATTGTAATCATATTTTGTTTATTATGAGTATATCAATTTTCAAATATTAAGCATGAAATTTGTATTATCTAAATAATAATAGATAAATATTTATTTACTAAGTGATATTTTATAGATGTTGGATTAGAATAAGTCCATCTATAGAAAGTAAAAAACAAAACAAAAACATTGAACCTGCACACAATCTTCATTAAAAGCCAGACAACACTTGGACAATTCCAATATCAATAAACAATCAACAATTTCAAACCAATGTTGTATTTATAAATACAAGTTAGATAATTCACATGGTGTATAACTTGATTTTATATATATATATATGTTGATACAAAGATTTTCATGGGTTGCATATATAAAAGACATATTTTACGGATTCATCTGTGTTAAAAAATGTAATTATTGATATACAGACATTTTGACTTAATCACATAGTCATCCACTGGGTGATAAAAGTAAAAATATGGTTGTATATACAGGAGAATTTTGAAAAATGTATAAAAATAGATAAAGGCCTTGTAAAGTTGGCTGGAAAATGGTTGTTGTTAGATAACTGGAAGATTTAATTTAAGTTGGGTATAGCTATGAGTAAAATGTGTGTATATTTATATAGATGATTATTATTCTAATTATATTGGGTTTATAATATTAAATGCAATTATATAGGTACATAAGGAGAGAAAGATTGGGAAATTTATGAATGATATTAAGGTATAAATGTGTAATTGTATAATGTAAATGTATGGTTATGATTTAAATCACATTTGTATGTACATATTATGTATACTTATTTATGTATGTAATGAATATGAAATAGATTTGTTTTATCTTTGATATTGTAATGTAAAATAAAAGCTGAAGGTGGAGTTGCTGTAGAAAAAAGAAAAAAATTGTAATGTAACTTTAAGTGTATTTACATCTTGATAAGGCTCCAATATGGGGGTTGAAATCTGAGTTGGTGAAATTAAATATATTATTATAAAAGTTGGCTGATTAAATAATTTTTATTGAATTATTATCTTTAATGTATTACATTATATATATATATATTGTAACAGTCAGAATCATCTATCTCGCTAACGTACTGCAGAATTCAAACCCCAGACACGAAACTGAACATTCTAGGAGGGGTTGCCTTCTAGATATACTAAGTTCGAATCTAAAATCCAAATTTCACAGTGCCATCTACGTGATAATGCATCTGGTGCCACTACTAGTATAACCTTTGACCAGTGCCTGGTGGTCAGGGAGAAACAAAAGACTCTATACTAAAAGAAGTTTTGGTGGTTAATTAACGTCTATGGATTTACAAAAGAAATGCAGAATATATATGTATATATATATAGACCGAGACAGTGATAGGAATCAAATAAAATAAGAGATCAAATTTAGTTTTAAATAATTTCACACAATTTATTTATATAAATTATATATATATAATGCCACTGTCTGCTTATATGAGACAGGAACGCGTATTAAATAATTGTTGGCATTATATTTCAATAAATGACAAAAGGTTTTAAAACAAAGTGATATATTCTATTCCTCATGCTAATAGCATTACAATAATGTGCTTGACGAGATAGTAACATGTGCGTGGTGCTTTGAGTAAATATACAAGTTTAAGAAAATATTTGAATTTAAGTGTTCCAAAATATTTATTGATTTCGAGAATAGCACGGACTAAAGCTTACTAAGCAACAACATGGGAATGGGATCAAAGCATTTATTTGAGAATAATAATAATAGATTTGTATTGGGAGGTCAGTATTGCTGATAATGAATCTATTAAAGTTGGAGGGTGTGACATGTTTAAGTCATGGATGCTTTGTAAAATAAATATAAAATAAAACAATATTGAAGATCCGGAATAATTATGGAGGGCATCTCGCCGCTAACCCGTAGGAAAGTATTTATGAACAGCCAAAACTTAGTGACTGTGTGACAATTGCGTTTAATTCCCAGGGGTGTCATTTGGGACACCCTCTGCCTGGAAACCGCAAGTGTGGAGAGAACAGCCTTAGCCATGTAAAGAGTCCTTGGAAAAATAATACAAAGCGGTCTCAACAACCAATTCATTTACCAGCAATACGAGACGAATGTACATAAAACATACTGAATGGGTTTTACTTGGATTAAGAGAAATGCCCAATCAAATTCCCCGAAATTCATTTAAAAGGGTCTGCACATTCTCGACGTCAATGATGAACTTTGTAATTAAAGTAGAACATGGTAATTAAAATAGGGAAATGCATGCTTGCGGGTTTGAAAAGTATAGATTGATATACGCAATCATGCATTAAGGGACACATTTAATCATTGACTTTGCACATACTCTTATATTAGATTAAAATCAATAACATGTAGATTTTAAACTATGTGATTATATTATATTAAAGAAAAGAATCGCCCTCAAACGAGTGATTTGCAAGATAATAAAATTGGAAAATTATAAATTTAAAATATGCCTTAATAGCAGTGTCTTACTTTCAATAAAGGGAATAGTTCACTCAGTCAAAGATGATTCTGACACATTATCATAATAAAATAAAAGAAAGCTTTATAAATAGAAAATATTAACCCAAGGATAGAGAGCAAAATGTTGAGTATATTTAAACACGTTAAAGAAATACATAATGAAGTTATGTGAAATATCAGAAAACAATTTTAAAATAGCTATAGCATGTTAGTTAGGAATCACAAGAGCTCTTGGGTTAATTTAGGTTACCTCTGGAGACGCATTTGCAGGTAGATGTTCGGCAGGTTTTATAATTCAGCAGCAAAATCTGGAATATTTATATTTTTGGCAGTGGCAGCAGTTCCAGGGTTTCCCATGTGATAGCTTTCGATGGTATGGAGCAGCGGCTGGCTATTCCGAGGGGGACATAGCCATCTTAATGCCTCTACTCTGACATGTCAAGGTTAGCAAATTATTAGAATAGAACACAGAATGATTTCTCTTAGACACATTAGAATAAAAACTACTAACTGGAGAACAAAAGAAAAACCTCCTTTTTATTGTAGAATTTAACAATATAACTGCCCTGGAGCATTACAAAAATATCAGACTTATCAGCTGTAATTGAATCATCGGAATGTCTAAAGGAATTCAACATTAATTAAATTTTTTTGTTAATTTCCCTGTCGACATTCGAATTACAAACTAGATTTAGTTAAAAATTACTTTTATTAATTAAAGACAATCTTAAGTGGACATCTGCTGTTTTTAGATAAACTTATACAACATTTACTAATTAAACTATTGTCCCTCATTTATTTTAACAGAAATATTTGGAATAACTTTTATTAAATTAAAGAAAATGATTTTACTTTTTAAATTGCAATATTTGAATCTATTTATTAACCAAATATTTACTAACTGAATTTTATTTTAAATCAAAATATATTACGACGTAATATATTTGTAAATAGATTCAAACAAAATAACTTTAACAATTTATAATTTTGATATGTTTTAAAATGCATATCATAGTGTGTACGCAAATACAACTTATATAACTTACTTTTTTAATAAATCAAAATTATGTGAACATATACATAATCTATAATCTTTTATTTATTTGGAAATGAGTTATATATAAAATACGAGCATTGTACTTGTGGTTTAAAATTAGGTGGGAATTTCGGTATATAAGTGTATTGCAGATACACTATGATAGATTGGGGTTCAAACTAAGGTATGAGGGTAGAAAGTAGGTAAGAAAAGGTGAAACGAAGATCTGCAAAGCAGACCTACTGTTTCAATATATATATATATTACAAAAAATCAAGTCAAATGTCATGTGACCTAATTTAACAAGCTTGTTTTACAAATGTTATATATAGAGCTCGTAAATAAGCTTTAACAAACTTTGCAGAATATCCTCCATCCCAGACCAGTTTCTGCAACTAGCATCCTCAGTGAGGTTCTAGTAAATTCAAGCATTAGATTCAAAAAATACCAGGACAAACCCAGCACTTTATCTAATGTATAACTATTAAATAGAACATCTGAAATTTTCAGACATCCATATGTCTTACAATCCAGCTATCTAATTTAAATAGCCATAAATAGTTCAGTCCTGTATGGCTGTATGGATTGGTAAGTTTTATGTGCATAATCTACTTAGCATATTTACATCTATCAAAAGATTAAAATGTGTAAATAAGAATCTCCATCTGTGTGAACTAAACTTAAATATGATAAATATACAAACTAAACTAAATTAATAATGTTTATTCCTACAATTCAATTTTATATATGTGTGATAATAAATATTTTTGTGTAATATTACTGGCTGTGATTTATTTATTTATTAGCCTTTATTCTTAAATGTATATTAAGAATTTAGATTATAAAATTAAGCTACTACTTAGGCTAGTTCCAAGACCTAACAGTTTATAAAAATAAATGATATTGTACCAATATGTATCTGCCTACTATATAATTTTTTCCAGGTTCAAATGGCCTGCTGGCACCTTATTCAACAGATACAGTATAACTTTATTTAATACCCAACTGTTATATATATATCATTCAGGTTATAATGATAAAATTGTAGATTTATTAAATGATTGATCTTATAAAAAGATTATTAGAGAATGTCTGACATTTTAGAGAAACAGACAAAATGTGTAATCAAACATTCTAGTATAGATGAAGATATGAAAATTAAAATATCTCCAAGAGAAGGTTCTTCATTATATCCTAAATTTTATGGTTTGCCTAAAATTCATAAATCTGAGATACTATTGCGACCTATTGTGTGTGCTATAGGTTCTGACACACATGCTTTGGCTCGATATTTATCTCAATGCTTACAATCATTGACAGACAAGATTTCATCAAGAATTAAAAATTCAAGTCATTTTATTTGTATAATTAAAAACTTAAAACTAACTGGAACTGATTTATTGGTTAGTTTTGATGTTTCTTCTATGTTTACTAATATTCCTGTTGAAGAAGGGATTATGTATAATAGCATAATACAATGATTTACCTGATTTTATTATTCTATTAGTGAAACATTGCATAAAAATACATTTTTGTTTATAATTCTCAAAAGTTTAAATAAATTAAAGGACTCTCTATGGGATCTCCACTGTCATCTGGAATTGCTGATCTTTTCATAGATAATTTTTGAAAGTCAAATATTATGTGCAGCTACTAAAAAACTTTCTTTTGGTGTAAATATGTGGATGATACATTTGTTATATCGCCTCATGTCATTGACACCTTAAATTATTTTGTTTTTATAAATAATTGGTATCCAAATGTTAAATTTTCTATAGAAGTGGAAAATAACAGATTGCTTTCTTTTCTAGATGTTTTGATTATAAGAAAATGTGATGAAACATTATCAATATCAGTTTATAGAAAATCCACTCATACAAACAGATAATTCTAATCATCATCCTGCTCAATTTTTTTCTGTAGTAAAAAATCTTTTGACTAGAGCTTATAATTTATCTGATAAAGAACATCTTACTCAAGAAATAGAACTTACAAAATTATTCTACTTTCTAATGATTATAATTAAAACATATATAAAGCTTTACACAGCATTAATACTAAAAGGATAAAAGAGGATACAATTGACAATTACTCTTTTAATAGAGTTATTTTACCTTATATTAAGGAGGTTACTGATAAAATCAGTAGAAAACTATCTTGGTCTAAATATAAAGAGTGCTTTTTCTACTGGAAAAAACAATTAGTGAGTTTTTACATAAACCTAAAGATAGAATATTTTTGGAACACCAAGGAGTTTATAAAATTGCATGTTTGCAGTGCTCAAAAAGTTATCTAGGTCACTCTAATAGATGAATAAATGTCAGAATTAAGAAACATAAAAATGATTTTAATCAAAAAATTAACATATTAGTTTTTACTTCACATTTTTTTAGAAATTGGTCAGAAACCTGACTTTGACAATGCAAACATACTTGCTAATTTGGAGAGATATGATTTGAGAACCATTAGAGAATCAATTAAAATATTAAAGAGACCTACTGGTTTAAATAGAACTGATGAAGCACAATGTATTCCAACCATATGGAAATCTCTCATTTTATCTGTTTTCTAATATTGACTTCAAATTAATGGGTTGTAAAAGAAAGAGAAATATACATTTTGATAAACCTCATATTCTGAATACTAAACTATTTCAAACTGATTCTGATGCTTCATCTCACAATCAGTCATGTTACAGTTTGAGATTGAACAAATTTTCTTTCAAGAGTTTACCTTGACAATGGCAGATGCTAGTTCATCAAAATATCAGTATATAATAGAAAATAACCTACAGTTTTAACCAAAAAAATAATGTATATATATATAATGCTAGACAGTAATTTTAACTAATGAATAAATATCTCAAAAACCTAATTATAACATAGAGTCAATATTCTTTCTAACTACATACATCACAATTACAAATAAAAATTAATTATATATGTATTGTTTTACTATGACATAGCACATTTAATGTTAAGTATTTATATTATTTAAAAAATCTATAGTGATAAAATATTTTCTATATGCATATTTTATCAATTTTGGAAAATTTCACAGAATACTATAATGATTGCAAAAATGAAATTTACCTTGTAATTTTATGACTTTTAATTTTATGAGAGGTTCCAATTCTTTATATTCATGTTGACAAAAATATGCACTTTCAGAATCACCCAAAACTGACATTATTGCAAGAGATGTAGAATCATTTACAGTATAAATTTTCATTCTATTTTGAAAAAAGCTAAAATAATCATTACCATAAAAACTTTTAACAAATATTTTTGTCTTCCTTGAATAATCATAAATTGGTATTTGCCACCAAGTTATAAATTGAGCAAGAGATTTGCTACAAGATAACACAAATTCTTCTCCTTCACGAACTTCTATTATTGGTAAAGAATCTGAAATTTTAAATACATAATCATATAAATATATTTTCCTCATTCAATATGATTAATATTACTGTTATAGCAAGGTTTTTATTTGGAAGATATTTGCAATATTTTGGGTGAAAAGCAATATTTATATAAAAAAAAACTATTATAGACATGCAGCAAGTCATAACACTAAACATTTATTGAATCTATTAATATACAAATGTAAAATTTCTTTGTTTTCTTGTGTTTTAGTAATTCACAAATAATTTACCAATTTTGAAGAATGATGGAAGATTTTCCTTCTTTCTTGAAATATAAATTTATTAGCATCTAAATTAATAATTTAATTAATTGAATAAAAAAGGAACTTGCAATATAAAAGTATATGTAAAATCTATATGGTAATTGTTTGTGAATGTTGTCAAAAAATGCAATAACTGAGCAACACAGTAAAAGATTGCAGAGATGAAATTTTATTTAAATGAAAAGTTTAATTTTTTGGTAAAGTCAGACAAAAATTTAATTACGTAAATATATATTTTAATTAATTTTATTGAGTTTGTAACCATGTAATTAATTTGTCATTTGAATAATGGCAATTTATAAATACTACTGGATTTGATACATATTATTTATGAAATTGGATATCAGATGAAATATATTTAAAATGTAAAAAAGAAAATTTTAAAATAACATAGATACAACAAAAGAAATAGTGAATTTGATAACCTATTACTATTTCCCATTAAATATATTCTCACATGATAAAGTAAGATGTGGTCTTCATAATGAAACATATATCAGAGAGATAAAGATATACTTTATGGCAATTCAGGTACATTTTTATTGAATAAATATATTTAAATTCTTTAAACTTCATTTGGTCCATGTATTTAACTTCTCTCAAGCATATTTTTCGGGAGTTAAATTTTTATAATCATTTTAAAAATTATCACATGAAAAATAGAATATATTTTTTTGTTAAAATTATTGTTTACAGTATATAATAAAAGTTATATTTTTTTCCAATAATGATGTTGATAATTATTTAACATAAACATTGAATATATTTAATTCTCAAACTGTTTATTAATGCAAGGGAGCATCTATAACAATGGAGAAAATTAATGAATAAAGACTGTATTTGATATTCAATACACTAAAAAATTGAATATTTAATACATATATTTTAATTATCAAACGTTCTACTGATATGAGCTACAACTAGTGTTAAAACATCGATTATGTAACTATATTATAACGATCAATCTTTCTAATAAAGACAATGTGATAGCCAGAAAAATCGGAGAGAGTTAGGAAGGGAAATTTTTATTTGATATTAAAATATATCAAAAATCAAATATGGGATTTACATAATAAAACATAAAATATATATATATATATTGCTCATAATATATTCTCCTTGTATATGTAGATTAGAAATGTATTTTAGTAATAAATTGCATTATATTTTACCAACACATACAATGCCACAGATTAGCTTTGCTCACATTAGTAAAATAAAACAATATAATTTAGTTGAGATTTAAAATACATTTAAAGAATATGCACATGAAATAATAAGTCACGCGTTGTCAACAGCAATTTAAAATGTTCTACAACATTGGATCCAATATATCCAGCTAACAAACATTCCAATTTTTATTTAATTGCTTCAATAGAATGCTGTGTCTACATCACCAAATATATACAGGGTTAATTTATTGATAACTTGAAGATTCAATTTACTTTGCATACCCAAATTCTGAATTTGTAATTTTTTAAAAAAAAAATACAACAGAAAACTATGAAAAAGAAACAAAATTTTCTTGGCAGCTAGCATTATTATAAATAGTTCTTTTTTAACTAGTAAGAAATTTATTTAAAAATCAACTTTGTGTTTTTCTTAGATCACATTATTAACATATTTTTGTTTGAAAAATAATTGAAAACATTATAGTTGGTGGTATTCATTTAAATTATTTTATCATCTGTTTTTTTTTTTTAGTTCTTATTTAAAAAGAAAGAAAAACAAACCTAAATTCTTCATTTATAGGCGTCAGATTGTCTATGATAAAGAAAAAAAATAGGGGGTTAGAGCGATCTTGCATTATTTATGCACACTTCCACTATATTTTCAGTTCAAAGTGAAATCAATGATGCGTTTTATTTTTGAATTTTTGTAAAGTCAAACCGTATTAAACTTATTTATTTTTATTTTTTTGTTGTTGTTTCAATGATCAAACTTTGTTTTTATTTGGATTGTTTATTTGATTTATACTTTGTATTGAATGTAGCTGACTATTATTGTTTTCATCAAATTCCACAACCCTTTCAAAATTCACTGTCTTATTCTTCCTTTCTTCATTTTTTAAAGAAATCTGTAAATTAAAAACACTAAATAAGGTTGTTTGAAATTATATATTATTATGTA
Source organism: Epiperipatus broadwayi (assembly GCA_028023455.1). Lineage (NCBI taxonomy): Eukaryota > Metazoa > Onychophora > Udeonychophora > Euonychophora > Peripatidae > Epiperipatus > Epiperipatus broadwayi. The sequence goes on along the minus strand of JAQFVV010000691.1, from coordinate 29,520 downwards.
AGTCAATCCAAAGAAACTGATAACTTCACATTGATGATATTTTACTTCTTCTCTCTCACTTCTTCCCCATCTCTCCCATTTTATGAAAACGAATACAGAAATTGAAAAAAAAAATACTAAAAGATTACAAAAAATAATTTATAAATGAAAAGTAATAAAAGATATTACATTAAATTTATAAATAACATAGTATTACAATAAATCTCTTTTCTAATCCAAAAAAAGTCTTTAAATGATCAATAAGACATCACAATATTATTTCATGATATCAAAGTAGTGCTTTAAAGAAACAAATAAAAGGAACATGGAATGGAGATAGGCTAGATCCTATTCTGTATGGTTTACAAAAAACATGTTACAATAATCATTTTCATCACATGATCACCATTTCTTATGCTTGATCACATTTTTTATTAAAACAGGCAAAACTCTCCACAAAGTAGAGTCACTCAGGGCAAGCCAAAGTAATCAAGGGATGAGAGAAAATGTGCACAAAATCCATATCAAGTGCCTACTTATCCAATATTTCCAGACTAATGTCTAGCATGTGACTTTGATCAGTGAGGAGTCTTGGATCTGAGAGCATTGCATCTAAATCTTAGGATCCAGCAGCCATCTTTTATCTCTACATAACTATAAAACCATGAGAATAAAATTGAAAACACAATATTTTTAATCTAAGCTTATTAGATTATATAATCATTATAGATCTGAACTCAGTTCAGTACTCATATATTCTGATGTGTTTGGTTCTTTAATGGCTATCACTATCCTATTAGGGAGGATTGGTATTAAACCACTAAATATCACATGATCACTATTTCTTATGCTTGGTCATAACAGTTATTAAAATAGGAAAACTCTCCATACAGTAGCACCATCCAATGCATGCCAGAGTAATCAATGGAGCCAGAAGGCTTGAGCATAAAATCCCTATCTAGTGCCTACTCATCCATTATCCCCCGATTAGTTTCTAGCTTATGGCACTACTGAATAGAGCATTTTGCTTGTTTTAATAACAGTTATGATCAAGCATAAAAAATGGTGATCATGTGGTGTTTAATGGTTTACTACCAATCCTAATTAATAAGAGAGTGGTGGCGATGGAACTAAAGAACCAAAGACACCAACATGTATAGATACTGAACTGAGTTCAGACCTTTATTACTATATAAGCTAATGAGCTTGGATTGAAAATATTGGGTTTGCATAGTTTTGTAGTTAAGTAGATATAAATGGTGGCTGCTGGATGGTTGCATTACAACCTCAGAACTAGGTGCAGTGTTCTCAGATCCAAGGCCCCTCATTGACAAAGGACACAAGCTAGACATAGTCTGAGTATATTGGATTAGTAGACACTAGATACATTTTATGCACAGGCCTCAGACATCCATTTATTACTCTGTCTTGCACTGAGTGGTGCTACTGTATGGAGTATTTTGCTTGTTTTAATAATAGTTATGAGCAAGCATAAAAATGGTGATCGTGATTCAATGGTTTAATACCAATCATGCCTAATAAGATAGTGGTGGCTATGGTTATTAAAGAAGCAAAGACACCAAAATGTATGGGTACTGAACTGAGATCAGACCTATATTACTATATAAGTTAATGAGCTTGGATTGAAAATATTAGTGTTTTCAATTTTATTCTCATAGTTTTGTAATTAAGCAAAAATGAATGGGGGCTGCAGGAAAGTTGCATTAGATCCTAAGATGTGCGTGCATTATTCTCATATCCAAAGATCTTCACAGATGAGAGCCACAAGCTAGAAACTACTCTGGGGATATTGAATGAGTAGGCACTAGATAGGGATTTTATGCTGATTACTGTGGCTTGCACTGAGTGGCACTACTGTATGGAGAATTTTGCCTGTTTAAATAATCATTTTTAACTGCAGTTGATAACTCATGTATTATTTTATGCAAATATTATTTAAATATATTTTGTCAATTACATTGAATTATTTTAATATAATAATGCAAACAAACACAGCTAGTGGTAAAATAAAAAAATTAAAAAAAGTGATTGTGGGAATGACTGGAAATTAAGAATCTTATAAAAAGTCAATGGATATTTTATTTTTTACTAATGGAATATAAATTGCATATATCTAAGTTAGTTAATTTAATTTAATTTTCTTAAAGTTATTAATGAGTTTAACATCTAAAAAATATTCTGATGTTTGAAAAATCTATAACATGAACTTATTAATAACAAAAAGAAGAAGTGTTGATGACAATAATATTTTTTTTCTATTAGTAAGTTCATCAATCTTAGGAATGATATAAAACTACACATATATCCATATTAGAATCTCTAGATTTTTGTTAAGAGTATTTTTTTATCTACATTGACTCTTTACAAAGTGTGTATTATTTTTCTTTTCATATAAGAACATAAAATGTAATTTACTTATTGCTTTTTATCTCTTGTTTTTTTAAACTTACATTATGAGCTTGGACTAAAAAAATATTTATTATTATTTTATTATAGCCAGTGAAACATGAACACTCTATTGTGTGTGCTTTCTTACTGGTAAAAAAACTACATTCATATATAAAATTTGCAATGAAATTAAATCATGAATGGAATGTTCACCATTCCTAATCTACTTTATTTCTGAAAATTTGAAAAATTCTTTGTAATTTTTTTTATTTTTAGATAATTATATCATAGATTGATACATTATTTTTTTTTTTCACTCCAAATTTATCTCTATAGCAAAACATGATTAGTTAATCATATAGAACATCCTATCTAAAAAATAGATATATAACATAAAACATTATTTTATAGATAATAGTAATAATAAAATTTTATTTTATAGATAATAGTAATAATAAAATTATCATAAAGAAATTGTTAATCCACATTCATATTTATACTAAAATGATATGAAAAATGTGTCATTAAAACTGAAAAGAGAATCATTAAAGGATATATATATATATATATTTATATATATATAAAGAAGTTATAAATTTCATAACTTGCTTTTAAGCTTGCATTTAAATTATCACTAGATGGAGCTACCGATAGCTATAAACAACCTTTATTTTTATAAGTGTCGAAAGAGAAATAAATCAAAATCTCTATTTTTAAGTCCCTAACTCCAGACCAATTGGTTTCAAGCTTATGGCTTACTTCGCTGGAGGTCTAGTGCTCTAGAAAACTAGATCTAAAATACTAACTCAAAGGTCATCACTTATAAAACATATTTCTATCAATTTGAAAGTCTCAACTTTTCAGACACGTAAATGTCTTCAAATCCAGCTTTGCAAACCAGATAGCTATATGGGTCTGAATTCAGTTCAATTTCACCATATAGCATTAGCCTCTGCAATATAGCAATATAGTCTCAATAATCATTTTAAATAATTTTCAGTTCTATTGTGTGTTTAAAATTACACAAGCTGTTAATTTGTTTACGAGTGTAACGTTTCTTCTAAAAATAATTTTTAGCTGAAACTTGACCAATTTAAAACTATAACTAAGACCAATTATAAAATTTAGTCAGGCATAAATCCACACTAAGCGCTTTGCAAGAATCTAGGGAATATATTTTGAATCTGGGGGTAGCTAGGATGCAAATTGAAATAATACAATTTTTAAGTGCATATTTAACTGTAGCAAATATTTTACTAAGTGGATATTTAGTTAAAGGCACAGTTTGAACTAGAAAACAAGTGATGTGGCAAAGATAAAGGAAAAGGGACCTACTGTAAAAAGTAGAATATAAAAAGGGTCTGTAGTAGCCATCAATATATCTTGGTTGTTGCTGTTGAAAGTTGTTGATGTTGCTGATGATATTTTCCTAAAGATCATTACCAAAAGTAATATAAAAAAGCCGTTCCTGCATTAATTTAGCAAGATGAATCCTAGAAAGCCATTACCCAAGCTGTTCAAATGATGATTATTGGCTAGAGACAAGAGCCATCCATCTATGTGCCCTGGACAAGCTGCTACCAGTGAAAGAAAACATCAATCTCAGCCATGTCCACCCTAGTGATGGAGAAGCTACATCTAAAATTCCAGAGTTCCTGACCAGAGTAATGAGGAAAGCCACCACAGAAGTAAATTTCCCATATTCATCCAGACTCAAATCTAGAAAAGCCACAGCAAATGTAACAGAGAGATGATGCACATGAAAGATGCCTTGAGAGATTCACTATGAAGATACCGGTAAATTATTCTGCAGAAAAAGTAAATTTCATAACAAAACTCATTCTCAATGAAAAGCTAGCTAACTAATCAATCTTGTAATTAATTATAGAATTTAAATGTTACACAAAACCATTTATATTAAATTTATTTAAAGCTTAGAGCACTCTCAAAATTCTTGCTGGATCATTAATATTTAAAGTAAGCATAAATATATAGTTTTTATAAAACCATTTCAAACAATTTTTTCCTTTCGAAATTATAATTTTATTTATTGCTTTATGCAATTTGTTCTTTTGCCATCTCTCTTTAGTTTTAAGTTTATGTTTATTAATTTATGCTATGTTCATCAGAATGGAGTCTTGTGTGTTTAATAAATAATCAGGGGAGAGGGCAAGTAATAACTTTTTCCATTCTGTCAGATTATTACTCCCTTCTGATATAAAACTATTATTTATGTTTCAGTGAATCAGTTACTTATAATGCTCAAAATATTTTATTTAAAACCCATCTTTTGCACAAGTTATTTAAAATGAAAATATTTTGCACAATTTATTGAAAATGTATATTTTACTTATGTTATTTAAAATGCATACTTTGCATATGTTATTTAAAACTCATATTTGCATAAGTTACTTGAAATTGATATTTTACGAGTTATTTAAGATTAATATTTGAGTAACTTATTTAAGAATCAATATTTTGTGTCAGCTATTTAAGAGTCCATATTTGATGTAGATAATTTAAAAATCAGTTTGTTTAATGTTAGATGTAATTTATATGACATATAATTAATATTTCAAGTTCTAGTAAATCTTTAAATTTTTGCTATAATTCCATTTTATTAATGATTAAGAAGCTATGCAGAGAGCCTTAAATCAGATTCTCATTATCACCTTTAACATGTGGCAATAATTTTATTTATGAACTGATCAGTGGTAGTGGCACTGAAAGAAGCTAAAATTTTGCATAATTAATTTATGAAAATATTAAATTAGCATTGCAAATATGTTGCTAGTTAGCATAAATATGCATATCTCTTAGCTATACCTATAATGGCCTACATCAGGATTGTTTCCATGCTCACACCTCAAAATTTTAGGCAACTGTGACATTTATTTGTATTAGAAAGAACCAAAGAATTCCAAAGAGCTTGTAAGCCACTGTTGTGCTCACTTGAATAAAAGGGCCTCTTCATATTATAGCAAGCAGACCAGTCTGAGGAACCATTTACTAGGTAATAAACCTCAATTAAAAATACATTTGAGGAGCATTTATTCAGATACTAAAGTTTATAATGCACTAGAATCTGACATTCGACTGCCACACCTCAGTTCAGCTTCTCTAAAAAGTAACTTTGGCTTTGATATGATTCGGAATCTGAGTTAAGGTGTTTTATCTGTGTAGCAATTATACATCATGCAAATATCTTTGTAGTTGACTTAAACTTAATAAAAATAATAATATAATCTCTATCAGTTACCAATAAATTGATCACTCTAACTATTCATAATTTCCACTATATAGAACATAGCATGAGTTAGGACATGGAAGATGGTATGGGCATATTAAAAAGTCATAGACTAATTAAACATTTTCTAATCCCAAAAAGCCACTCACTTGCATGTGAGTATTATATACATTGCTTTATATTATTTTATAGCTCTAAACCCCTCACCTTCATGTGAGCTTTATATAATTAACTTTGTAACCCTGAGTCACTCACCTGTACATGAGCACTATATAAACTGCTGTAATATATTCTTCATGACCCTGAGTATTCAGTCACCTGTGTGTGAGCAAGCTATACCCAATTCATTTTGCTTTATAATTTATTAAGTATTATATTAAATTTATGAAATATAAATTCATCTCAATCTTCATTCTTGCTCATTACCTTATGAATCACTAGTTACGTTATATAATATGTAATGGGGCTCATGTTTTACTCCTTTGATATTGCTGGAATGTGAATAAAAAGATATTGAATGTAACCTGAAGCATATCATTCACTATGGATTGACATGAAAGCATGAATAAGAGTGTGGAGGTATGATCAGATGTAGGATATTACTATCCTGATTTGGTCAGCTTTTGGTTCTCTGGCTCATACTCTCAGTATGTTGAGCAAATGTACAAACCTGAGCATTACATAGGTATTTTTCCCAGAGTTAGCAACCCAACCTGTGGCTTAGACTAAGTACATGACCCTGAGTAGAGTATTAGTATTTTCCATTCCAAATATCACTGCAGTATGACAAAAATACATATAAATTAAATAAGAGAACTCATAATCTAGTATTATAATTGATAAGTAATTGAGTTGGTAAATGATTTAAATAACTTTAAAGTCATAAACAACATGTGATTCAGAGACAGATGAGCAAGAAAATGATCAAGCAAGATAAAAAAGAAATACATGACCCAAAAAAGAAGAGCATTTTATTTTTAAAGGGAGAAACCTCAGGTGGCAAGACAGAAGCTAAATGAGTCTAAAAATGTATTTCATTATTTAGATGGTGTTATGTATTTAATATTATTAGTTAAAATGGATCAGGTGGCAAATAACAAAATGGGAAATGAGCCAAGAACAAGAGTGAGGGGGTAGTTATAGTTATTCAGTTCTGGGGGAGTAGATGGTGAGGCAGCTGTTGAACAAGAAAAGAAAGGAAGCAAATCAAAGATAAAGATAGTACTAAATAGCAAAATAAAAATAAAATGGAAGGAGAAAGAAAAGAGGAACAGAATGAGCAGATAGGAAAGGAAGTAGGAAGCAAAGGTAAAGCTTTGAGATCAGGGAGAAGTATTGTAGAAGATAGTAATAACAGTGTGGAAGAGGAAGTAGCAGCTAACATAAATGAGAACATAATAAAAGTGGCTAAAATCAACAGAATGAAAGAGACATAAGAAAAAGCAAGAAGTTGTGACCAAGCATAATGGCAATGATAAAATGGGTGATGAAGGAAAGAGATAAGGCTGAAAGGGACAAAAAAGAAATAGAGAAGGAAGGGAAGAACAAGAAAGAAGAGATAGAGAAGAAAGGAGGACAGAAAAAGAGATGCTTTGTTATATAGGCAAATGTTTGAGAGCAGAGTAGAAAAGATAGGATAGAGGTTCCATGCCCTAGAAGAAGGAATTGCAAGATTAGTCATGAAATGTAAAAGGCAAATTGAGAAAACCCAGAGAGAGTATGAGGGGCTTTTAGAGGTACAAGAAAAATGAATGGAAACTAGCTTGAATATAGTAAAAGGAGAGTTTCTCATGATAAGGAGTAAGTTGAAATGGCAGGGAGAGCTTCTGCATAAAGAGATACAGGATATGAGGAATGAAACAGAGAAAAAAGTGGAAGGTATAGAAAGGGATTTAGAGATAATGAATAAAGGGACTGCAGAAGGAAAAGTAGATTGTATGAGAGATACAGAGACTGCAAGAGAGAATGGACAAGGTAGAAAAAGAACAGAAAGGGATAATATGGGTAGAAGTTTAAGTGTTACTACCAAAAAGAATAAGGTTAGCTAGTGGAAGCAAGTTGGAATTAGAAAAAGTTAAGGATAGAATCATAGGAAGAGGAGCCAGAGTGGAATATGGAGGGTCCTCAGAGACAGAAACAAAAGGTGTAAGTCAAGAGAAAAATAGCTGGGGTAGGGAACAGAAAAATGCTTCAGATCAGTAGGTTAACCAAAGGAGAAGAGAGTTAAGGGAGAGATAAACAAAGAGAGCACAAAAGGGGTGATAAGTATAGATATGATTAGGCAACATCCAGACCTATCTAAATATATACAGGTCAAAACCTTCAATGAAGAGGTCAGAGAGTGTTCTAGGACATATCTCCAAAGTCTAACTGAGTTGTTTAGGTTTCTGCAGGTAGAGCCTCGGGACCGAATCATGCTAGCCACACACTACTTACAGGGTATGCCCAGTCCTGGTGGGATTGCTATAAAGAAAAGCTCCACACTTTTATCAATATACAGTGGCACTAATAAGAACTTTCTAGAGTGAGGAAAGGCAGGATGGGGTTTTCCATACTGTACTGAGAGAACACTATGGGTCAGTCACACAGGAAACATATATAGAGTTTTTCATGCACCAGGTTGTATGTCTCAGGTCATTGAATGCTTTCCATTTATGGAAACACAAAAATTTGTATAATCCAACAGAATATGCCTGGATATATGCAGCAAATGATGATAGGATGCAGGATATGCATGGTGGAGGAGATGGCTGCTTTCCTAACCACCATAGACTATATTCCTATACAAAAAGAATCACCTGATAAATTAAGGTTAGACCATGTTAAGCGTCAAGTTGTTAGCAAAGAGGAAGGAGGATACCATAAGTTTAGGGATAGAACCCATGTATAATAGCATAAAAAAGCCCCATGGTAACAGGATGCACAGAATGAGAAGTTCTCATAGAGCAAGATGGAGTGAAATTATATTTAGGATATTTGTGCTGTATGTTAGTTTAGAGATAATTAGAATTAGTTTTACACTATTTAACCCTATTTATTTATTTTTAAATTATATTTATAACCTTTAGCAAAAGAAGTTATTAATTAGAATTAGTGTTATTTTATTTAATCATTTATGAATCATATGTATAACCTACAACCTGAATTATATAGAGTTAGAATAATTAGAATGTGTTTCTTTATTTAATCTTATTTATAATCTATTACTCGAATTACAGTAAGAGAAGTTAGTAATTAGAATTAGGGTTATCTCAGTTAATCATATTTATGTATTTAATAATTGTGCATGTAATCGTATTTAACTGTGCTAGAGCAAAGAAGTTGGCATATTAGCTTCTTACAGTAGCAGAAAGGGAAAAGGGAGATTAGGGAAAGTATATAAGACTAGTAAAGAAAAAAAATACAGAGAACAGATAAAATAAAAGTTACATAAGTTGTGTGTAGAATCACTAGGTAAAAACATGAGTTACAAAAAGAGAATAGAGAAAAAAAAAAGGGCTTTTTTTTTTATCCGGCAAGGGATTGCTATGTTACAGATCTGTTTCACCTATTATATTCTATAATAGAGTATCTTATTTCACTCAGATTGTGTGTATTTCTTTAAATTAAAACTTTGAGTGTGTTTGTAATATTGCTGAGTATGTGCATATATAATCACCTTAATTATAATATGAAAATGCAGTCTTAAATATTTATATACGCACATATTCATTTATGTTTGTTAAAACTGAAGTAAACATAATGGTGTCTAGTTAGAATTTATGTATATAACAAAACAATAGGCTTAAATTTGTAAAATTATTTATTTAAATTTATAAAATTACTTATTTAAGTTTCAATATTCAATTTGAAATAATTTTCAGTTCTATTGTTTGTTTAAAATTACACAAGCTGGTAATTTATTTACGAGTTTAACATTTCATCTAAAAATAATCTTTAACTGAAACATGACCCATTTAAAACTATAACTAAAATTATAAAATTCAGTCAGGCATAAATCCACACTAAGTGCTTTGCAAGACTCTAGGGAATGTATTTTGACTCTGGAGGTAGCTATGATGCAAATTGGAATAATAGAACTTTTAAATCCAGATTTAACTGTAGCAAATATTTTACTAAGTGGAAATTTAGTCAAAGGCACAGTTTGAACTAGTAAACAGGTGATGTGGCAAGAGTAATGGAGGAGAGATCTACTGTTAAAAGTCAAATATAAAAAAGGCCTGTAGAAGCCATCAATATTTTTGGTTGTTGCTGTTTGAAAATATTCTTGGTTGATGCTGTTAAAAATTGTTGTTGTTGCTGCTGATATTTTCCTGAAAGACCAGTGCCAAAAATAATAATAAAAAGCTGTCCCTGGATTAATTTAGCAAGCGGGATCCTAGAAAGCCATTACCCAAGCTGTTCAAATGATGAGCATTGGCTAGAGACAAGAGAAAACCATCTACTTATCCTGGACAAGCTAGTACCAATGAGAGAAAACATCAACCTCAGCCATGCCCAGCCAAGTGATGGAGAAGCTATACCTAAAATCCCAGAGAGTTCCTGACCAGATTAATGAGTAAAACTGCCACTGAAGTAAATTTCCCTGCTGCTTTCAAACTCAAACCTAGAAAAGCCACAGCCAATGTAACATAGAGAAGATGCACAAGAAAGACACCTTACTGGTAAATCATTCTGCAGAATATGTAATTTCATAACTAAACTCATTCTAAATGAAAAGCTAGCTTACTAATCAATCTTGTAATTAATTGTATAATTCAAATGTTACACTAAACTATTTATATTAAATTTATTTAAAGTTTAGAGCACTCTCAAAATTCTTGCTTGATTAAGCATAAATATTTAGTTCCTATAAAACATTTCAAACAAATTCTTCATTCCTAAATTATAATTTTATTTATTGCTTTATGCAATTTGTTCTTTTGCCATCTATTTTCAGTTTTAAGTTCATGTTTATTAATTTATGCTATGTTCATCAGAATGGAGTTTTGTGTGTTTAATAAATTATCGGAGGAGGGGGCGATTAATCACTTTTTCTGTTCTGTCAGATTATTGTAACATAAAGAATATAGGCAAAACTCCCTTCTGATATAAAACTATTATTTACGTTAGAATGAATCAGTTACTTATAATGCCCAAAATAAGTTATTTAAAGTGCATCTTTTGCACAAGTTATTTAAAATGAAAATATTTTTCACAGTTATTTAAAATGTATATTTTACATATGTTATTTAAAACACATACTTTGCATATGTTATTTAAAACACATATATGTGTAAGTTAATTGAAATGTATATTTTATGATATATTTAAGATTAATATTGAGTAATTTATTTAGGAATCAATACTTTGCGTGTACTATTTAAGAGTCCATATTTGACATAGATCATTTAAAAATCAGTTCATTTAATATTAAATGTAAATTATATGACATATAATTAATGTTTCAAGTTCTAGTAAATCTTTAAATTTTTGCTATAACTCCATTTCACTAAAGTTTAAGAAGCTATGCAGAGAGCTTTAAATCAGATTCTCATTATTGCCTTTATCATGTGACTTAATATTCTCATTTATGAACTGATAGGTGGTAGTAGCACTGAAAGAAGCTAAGATTTTGGCATAATTAATTTACAAAAATATTAAATTAGCATTGCGAATGTGTTGCTAGTTAGCATAAATATGCATATCTCCTCACTATACCTATAATGGATACATCAGGATCATTCCCACATCAAGTCACACCTCAAAAGTTTGGGCAACTGTGACATTTATTTGTATTTGAAGGAACCAAAACATTCCAAATGGCTTATAAACCACTGTTCTGCTCAATTTAATAAAAGGGCCTCTTTATGTTACAGTAAGCAGACCGGTCTGGGGAACCATTTACTAGGTAATAAACCTCAATTAAGAATACATTTAAGGTGCACTTATTTGGATACTATAGTTCATAATGCCTAGAATCTGATGTTCAGCTGACACACCTCAGTTCAGCTTCCCTAGAAAGTACTTTCGGCTTTGATCTGATTCAGAATCTGAGTTAATGCATTTATTTGTGTAGCAATTATACATAACAGAAATATCTTTGTAGTTGAGTTAAACTTAATAAAAGTAATAATATTATCTTTATCACTTACCAATAAATTGATCACTCTAACTATTACAGATTTCCACTATATAGAACATAGCATGAGTTAGGACATGGAATATGGTATGGACATATTAAAAAGTCATAGACTAATTGGATATTTTGTAAACCCAAAAAGCCACTCACCTGCATGTAAGTATTATATACATTGCTTTATGATATTATTTTATAACCCTGAACCCCTCACCTGCATGTGAGCCCTATATAATTACCTTTGTAACCATGAATCACTCACTTGTGTGTGAGCACTATACAAATTGCTGTAACATATTCTTCATAACCCTGAGTATTCACTCAACTGCATGTGAGTAACTATACCCAATTCCTTTTGCTTTATAATTTAAGAATTATATTAAATTTATGAAATATAAATTTGTATCAGTCTCAATTCTTTCTCATTACCTTATGAATCACTATTTACATTATATAATATGTAATTGGGGGGAGGGGGATGTCTCATGTTTTACTGCTTTTCTATTGCTGGAATATGAATAAAGTTATTGAGTGTAACCTCAGGCATGTCATTCACTATGGGTTGACGTGGAAACATGAGTAAGAGAGTGGAGGTATGATCAGATGTAGGATATTACTATTCCAACTTGGTCAGCTTTTGGTTCGCTAGCTCTGACTCTTGGTCTGTTGAGTAAATGTAAAAACCTGACCATTACAATATATATATATATATATATATATATATATATATATATATATATATATATATATATATATATATATATATATATATATATATATATATATATTAATCAATGAAATAGTAATACTATTCAAACTTAAGAACAGATTCACACAGTTGATAAAATTCAATGACAAATTTGTGAATGCTCTTATATATAGTAATGTGAGCTAAGAGAGATACAAATGCTAATACAGCAAAACATCATTTATCATCAACAACCCTTTCTGTTCATGAGTACAGCTTATAATAATTTTTTTTCATATATGAAGATCCTTTTCAGAAATATTATTCACTACCAAAAAAAAAATCTGAAATGTTATAGATCTTCTTAAAAAAACAAACTGAATAATGGACCATTGTCAAACATAAAAATTACCTTCCATTTAAAAAAGTAATGATCTATAATCAAAACAACTTTCTATTATATTGGATGATTTATATACTCTCATTCTTCATGTTCATATTTTAAAAAAAAAAGAAATTTTTGAGTGAATAATTTTTTACTAATATTCCTCAAAACATTACTTTAATATCTTTAGAATAAATTTAAAAATAAAGTTAATTACCAGATAATTTATGGTTCAAATCAAATATTAGTGTTAATACAATAATGCTGTTAATTATACATAGATAAATCTAATTATTATAACTTGAGATGTGTTACCTGTTTATATAATAATTATAAACAAATAACTTGAATATTTTTTTGAAATTTTCTAAAACAATATTAGCAAAACTCTTTGCACACAGGGTAGCCACAACTTTCATATTTCATTTAACAATGAAATATATTATTTTCCAAATATTTTCTAATATATTTGATTTTGACAGGTAAATGTAAATGGTAAATTATCTAAAAATATTCTAATACAAAATAAGACTATATATTAATGTATAGATAACTGTAGAGATGTATGAATGAAAAATAGATGTATTACTTTGTGAATATGTATATTTCATATCTAATTTCACACAGTGATCATTATTTTATGCATTCATACATGTTATGAGATTCTGAAGTCAGTTTTTTTATTAATGATATGGATAATGATGGTGATTAAATATTATTTTAATTTTATAAATATCTTCATAGAAATTGGTTTAAAAATACTATAATCTGTAAATTAATTTACAATCACAGTATATCCAAGGATTATTAAAATTGTAAAACTTTTTATGGAAAACTACTTAAGATGAAGATTTTTTAAATCATAAAGTTTTTATTTCTTCTACTTTAATATAACCTAATCTCCAGGATAATGCAAATGTATACTGATAAGCAAAAGGTTGCCATTTAACTATCAATGAAAACAATATTTAGTTGAAACATCACTATCCTACATTTAATTTAAACAACAGATAATGTATTGAAACTGATTATTTAAAAAATTACCTGTGATTATATATCTATATAGATGCAATGAAAATAAATCCCTGAAATGATATTTTTGTTAATATATTTTACCAATAGTTCCATTCAAATAATGAAAAAAAAAATAAAATGGTACAGATATTAGGGAATTTAACTTCTTTATATTTCTGACACAATTAATTTATTATCAAATTCGTATGTTGAATGTCAATAAATCACTTCAATGTATATTATAATAATCTACTAATAAATAATAAAAAGAAAAAAAAAACATTTTATTAATATGATAAATAACCAAGAAAGACTTATACGTAACAAGTAAATTACTGTGGATTTATTGTGTGGGATTACAAGCCCATAACTTTTTAAAATTATAGCTATCTAGTAATATTAATTTTTAATTTTTGTTTCTTTATCTCCAAGTTTGCATCTTTAAATTCTTTGTACTTTACACTTCTTCACATCAAGCTAGCACAAACATTGATTAACAGAACTTTCTAGGTTTCACATCATCACCATAGCCTTTATATTATTAAGTATTAAGGTCTTATGGTATAGAATGACATATTTTCACTGTTGAAACAATATTTTTTTTAAAAGAGCTTAGATAGTATATATATATCTCAATATCCTTAGGATATAATGCTAAAAGTTATTTCCATAGAGATATTTTTTTTGTCATAGCAAAGACAATATCAATTTTAAAAACTACTTTGAAGCTACATAATTATTTTATACTGCCAATTATTACTCAGCTACAGTGATAATGTTGCTCTTATTTTATCTATGTGATATTATAGTTTTATGCAATATTGAGTAATATTAAAGAACAAATCTTTTTAGAACATGAAAATAAATGTATGAAGTTGAATCAAAGTGTATTCAAATAAACTTGTACAAGAAGATTGTATATCTCTTCAAATAATAGAATCTAAAGAAATGAAAAATTGTAGTATACCAATTTTAATTGCCTACATCCCATGTCATACCTGAGAAAACTGTTTTGACTCTATATCAAGCTCCCATTCTTCTTTTCCAAAAATGTTTCTTTTTTTTAAAATATTATTTTTTTAAATTTATTTTCATAAAGCTTATTCCATAATTACAAAATCTTAATTAAGTTTAATTAATTACGTCTTTTTATACTAGCATGTATTTTTTTTTTAATAAATATAAAATAAACTATTCATAATATTGACATTATCCAATTTCTATATTAACCTTAATTTTTGTATATATTAGTAATATTGTGTTTCTTCTGTCCATATATATATATATATATTGTACCGGTATAAATCCACCACGCTTACTCATACACAGTACCCGAGTTCAAACCCAGTCCACGTTTAAGAATAAATTCCAAAACGCCAACTGAATTCAAACCCAAACCCCGGTATGACCAACCGATGATGACTTTATAACAGCACGGGGTTATCCCTTTTCTAGCTCAGCTTAGAACATGGACTAAATTCTTACAGTTAATGATATATAGGTTTATTAGACTCTAGATACTGGAACGGTCATTCATGTAACGTATATATTTAAGTTGCCAATACAGACAGTAAGTGGCTAAATAGACTTAGAGAGTAATAAGGTGGAGGACACAAAGATTAAGATTAAATAAAGTGTTTAATAAGCAAAATATAAAGCATATAAATATAGTGTTAAATAAGACAAATAGAAAGCACATGAATATAGTGTTATATAATAGAAATATACAGCATATAAATATAGTGTTATACAGTACGGTAAGACTTCCATGAATCCTCTTGTATTTGGCTACTAGTCTTTAGTAAACGTTTTATTTAGTAAACAAACTTATGCCAATAGCTGGGTAGTTAAATGATTGACGGGTGGTTAAGAGAATCAGAGTATTTGAGCACTGGAAAAATATTTATCTAAAGATTTTTATTAACTTATTTTATTAGAATAGGCTCGAGCCGGAACGTAGACGAACAGTTGGAGGCTGGTTTTATATAAAGACGACATAAAGGTTAGATGTGCTGGTGGTTTTATATAAATACGACATGGAAGATAGCTGAACTGGTGGTTTTATATAAATACGACATGGAAGATAGATGAACTGGTGGTTTTATATAAATACGACATGGAAGATAGATGAACTGGTGGTTTTATATAAATACGACCTGGAAGATAGATGAACTGGTGGTTTTATATAAATACGACCTGGAAGATAGATGAACTGGTGGTTGCCTATATTCAAAAGCCCTACAGTAATCAATTGCGGTGCATTAACGGAATACCGGGCGGCTTGTACTTTGACAAGGCTTAATGCCCCCAAGTAACTCCGGGACACGACAACCAGCCGGGATCATTTCGAACCCCGGTGATCCAAGAGATTACCGGGAAAGAAAACTGCTTTCATTCCCCAATGGTAGTATGGCGAGACGCTAACTTCAGCGAAGGAAAGGCATTGCCACAGACATCACGGACGAGAACTTGAAATGGATTTTTTAAAAGAAATTATATAAAACCTGGAAACTATTTGTCTGTTTCTACGCCACAGGCTGAGATCCTTACCCCAATAAAACGTAGCGGACTTAAACTGACGGTGACAACAATAATTAGTTAAATTTACTCTGAAACTCTAACCCTTCGGGTTGACAGGCGGTAGCGATAGTATCAAATTATGCAATGAATTATTTCTCATATTATACATAACATTAATGAACACTTTGAAACTATATATATATATATTTAAGATTGAAACTTAGATTGTAATTTTATAACAACTTAACATAGAATAATAAAGTGATTTAACATTTACTAACTCGGAATGTGAAAGAATATTTAATTCAGAACATGAAATTACTTTTAAATTAAATTGATCACTATTACACACTAGTTTATACAGAATTGGAAATATTACTATTGGCAATGTTTGTTTATGAAATAAGCAACATAAGAAAATATAAATGCATTCAGTTGAAATATTATTACTATTAATTACAATTTTATAAATGATTTCTAAAGACTAGAGCAGAGGGTTAAAAAAAAGAAAAGAAAATTTACTGACAGGTTAAATAATAGCATTATAAATGACATAAAAACTTACATGTGATTTGTTTGATTGATAACATTAAGCACGGAAGAAAATTAAAGTTCGTGTAACAAAGTTACTGTTCTTTCTTCATCCAGCTTGGCTTGTGACGAACGTAGGCGCGCATTTTTGAAAGTTATTTGTACGGCATAGTAAATTTTGAGATTGGAAGTTGGAAATTCTGAAGTATATGAAACATGATCAAACAGCGGCACGAGGATCCATATTGGCGGGCAGAGACCAGCTCCTGGCACTTAGCCCATCAACATTGCGATTCACTGGTAAACTTCTTAATAATAAGGTTTGAATTATACTCAACTGCTGTGTTGTCTCGAGACTACTTCTCTCACACACGACCAAAGTTAGAATGTAAGTTTTTCTCTAAAGTAGCCACTGCTGACCTTTCCGACTTGTTTTTGTTTTAGGCTCCGCCTACTTTCTCTAGCCTCTAGCGATGCAGCTTGACCAACAATCAATTATCTGTTTTTAGCAATCTTTTAATTTAATATGCCATTTTTAAATCGATACATTAATTACATATAAAAATTCCTTACTAATTTTGAATACAACTTAATTGCTCTGAACATTTGTGCAATTAGATTTTAATTAAAAACACTGATCAAAGGAATGTGATTTTTGATCAGTATTTTTAGACGACTTTATACAATTTTAAAACTAAAATTTAAAACAAATACGCCCGCACTGAAACTTTAAATTAAATGATATAAATTCACAAACCACGCACACACGAATATTATTTCATGGTTTGTGACATTTATATACGGAAACTTTACATATTTATTTATAAACTATAGAATATATAACTAATTTATATTATAACTTAAAATAGACAAAATCTCACTGCGGGCGAACAGTAGTTTGAATTACCGTACATAAAAACACCTGAAACGAAGATCGGTTCTCCGATCTGTCTGTTTCAATATATATATATATATATATATATATTGTAACCTTCCAGGTTGGCACTAGAAAGAAATATGGAAAGGTCACATTTGGGATAAAGATAATTAGTTGAGAAAAATGAATTGTGATATAATATAATATTCGGATTTGAATTTTTGGGGGAAAAATTAGGCCTAAACTGTGATATCATTAATATTTAAAAGTGAGTTTTTTAAAAAAAGAATCTAAACTGTGATGTGATTTGCTAATTGAAATTTGGATTTTAACAAAAATTAAAATTTTAAATAGATATATTGATGGGTGGAGTTTTGGAACTATATATTTAGTGGTAGATGTTTGTGTACAATAGAAAATATACATATCATCATGGACAGATGCATATGTGTATTATTAATTAGAATTTTTTTTATATGTTATTTATAAATTACTGATTGTAAATTGTCTTAAAATCTTAGGTTTTAAAAATGATAAAGATTATTTGAAATAGTAAATGACATTTTAAAATTAATAATTAATGTTTAATATATTTTTTAATTACTATGTATAGTAAATTCAAACATTATATTGTTTAAAATTTTATAAATAATATTTCTGGCAAGCTTCCAAAGTTGTCATGGAAACATAGACAGTGTGAGGAAAAAAAAAAGACAGGGTTTATAAATAAAAAGTACTAAAAAAAAACTCCAAGGAAGAAGATAACAAACTTAAATTTTTTTTTTTTTTAAAAAAAAACTCTAATAGTATAACAAATATAAAAGAAATCGCAAGGATTATAACAATACATTTATGGGAAATTTATATTGTAAAACTGGAGTTACCATGAAGGAATAGACTCAAAAGGGTTACCTGTCTTCAAATCTACCAAAATTCATGATTCAAATCTACTACCTATAAAATTGCCTGGATATCTCTAAGTTAAGTTATTACTATTATAATCTATTTTTAATGTATATTAAAAATGAATAACATTAAGATGACAACGTTTTGTAAGATGAGCTATTTCAAATTTTAACTTTAGATGCTAAAATTAAACGCCTAATTTTTTTTTTAATTTAAGGAATTTGCTATTAATATTGGATAAAACAAAATTTAAAATGAAAAAAGATATATATATATATATCCAATATGATATCAAGAAGATACTGTATATTATATCACTTCACTATACACGCGTCTGTAACAGGATAATTTTCAATGCATGCAAATGTAATTATAAAGCTTATCACAAAATTCTAAAAGGAAAATACTATTGTCATTCTTAACAAAAATATGTTTAACAATGGATAGACATTTTTTTTTATCTTATAATTTACGGTATCATTGAAATTAATATATGTGTTTTTTAACTTTCAATTTTTTTTTAAAAAATCATTTTACATATAATAATGAGGTATTGATAATTTTTTTTTTTTTATAATAGATGTATAAACAATTTTTGTGTGTGTGTGTGTTTTGTGTACTTTTTAAAAAAAAGAAAAATAAATCAATGTAATTTCATATATATACATTATGATATGATAATATGTTTGGTATAATCCGGAGATTATACTATAGGTGATTATATATGTTCAGATGTGTGCATGATGTTATGTATTATTATTATTATTATTATTTTTAATTATATTTATTAAGCTGAATTTCGATAATGATTGTTATAAAAAAATAAAGAATTAAAGCCTTGTCAGTTATACGTTTGTTATATATGGAGTAGATTAAAATAAGTTAACGATAGAAATGGTCAGGAATGATTAGATTAAGTATATAAATTAAGTATTTTAGTATTGTAGTCTCATGCTTGTCTCTAATTTTGTACAGTTAATGCTAGATGGAATATATAATAATTATAATGGACAAGTGTTATTTAAAATTCTATAATATTTCTAAAAGATTATTAATTTTTATTATCATCAAAGCATTATAGATAATTTAATAGGATGTAATTTGGAAATTCATGATATTTACTATATAAACAAACGCACATATTCGAAGATATATAATGCACATATTAAAAAGTAGTCAGTTTTCATTTTATCACAGAAAAATGTAATGGGTGATAAAGGTATCAATAATATATATTTTTTTTTATTTATGATTTATTTTTGATTTTTTTTATAATAAATATTTTATTGAATCAACAGCTTATAGGAATTCCTTGATTATATACGTTCGATTCTTCATTTCCACACACACACACATCTAATTATCATAGTATAGTTATGGAAGATATGGGTTGTCAAAATAATTCTAGTTTTAGTTAAATTTGTTTGGTGGTAATAAATTTCAGTATTATAATTCCAATAACACATTTTACTTTGCTTGGAGTGGATAGTGACATGGATAAAAAAGTACCCGGTCCTAATAATTATCTATTCTATAGTAAATATGAAACTTGATGATTGTGCAATAGTTTAGTATTGAACAGATGCCCTGAACATATTTCAATTAATCTTATAATATTACTGTCTATAGATGTTTTTATCATCCTTGTGGCTTAATATATAAAGACCATACCCTATAACCTCGACTGAGCTAAGCCGTAGGGTAATTATAATATAAAATCTTTTAACTAACTTTAAATATAATTTATAATGATAAATTTTATTCTATATTGCATAGAATTGGCGCCTGGGCAATCATAAATATAGTAAAGTAGATAAATGAAGAGGATGGAGGTTGTAGGATAGAATTACAAAATGGCTAGCCCAATCGTGGGGCTTGATAATCGTGAGGCTATGTATATTGAGGGTTACAAAATGGCCGCCCAACTGGGGCTTCGACATTTATGGGTTAAATGCTTGATATATGATTGGGTTTCAATGGCCTGACAATCATGGGGCATGATGTTATGGATAACTGGTTGCACAATGATTGGTGATCAATTCATTTTTGTTCATATGTGTATTTTGTTCTTTGTTGGAGATTATATTTTGTACATTCTATTATGAATGACATATAAAGTGGCTTATGGTGGCATGCAATGTGGATGGCCTGATATACATGGGTTAAGTGGTTGTCCAATTGTGGAATCTTGATTAATTAAGTCTCATATTCTGTAAAATATTTATCTTTTGTTGGTTTAATTGGTTAAGTGATGACTAGCGTGAATGGCTTAATATATACTTGTAGAGTATTTATATTTTTGTTGATATATATTGGCGTATATCTGAGATGAAAAGTAATCTTGTGCTATTAGAAGTATTTTAATCCTGTTTTAAATATACAGCTATTGTAGAATTGGTTCCAAAATAGAATCAAGTTGGTAGTTTTTCTTATTCAATGATTTCTGATATCAATCTGGAAGATCAATAAAAATGTTTGATAAAATTGAATTAGGGGTAAATGGAGCATTCACTAAAGTTTGAAATAAGAAAATTAGAGTTTGAAATAAGCCAATACCTGAGAGATGTGTAATAGATATATGAATGTTAGATGTATAGATTTTTTTAGGTGAAATAGATAAGTACAGCCATGAGACAGCTTAGTTTTAATTATAAAGCTATAGAAATATCACAACTTGTAGTAAATTAATAAATGTTAAAGTTGATAACATATTTTTTTAATATATATCTTTTGCTTGTCAATCAAATATAGTAGTGATGCTAGATAAACATAGAATTATTGGTAGCATTAAATTATAAAGTGTTAATATTGTTCATATCTGAAATACTTCTGTTATAGAAAGTCCATAATTTTGAAGGTTAGATAGCATGCTTGATTGTTGGAGTTTTGTTGGTTGTATTGCAGATTTTTGGTGATGGATGGAGAATTGTTGTTATTGTCTTGGGTATATGGTGTATTCATGTCACTGGTGATTGATTGTCCTCATTCACTGCTCCAACCCAAATTAGGATATCAGTTGTTAGTTGTCATGAAGCAGTTAACAGTAGTCCTGCCATGATTTTGCCTCTAAGACTCCAGAGAGAGCAAGGCATATTTATTTCTAATATATATGTAATATTTGTGTCTAAGACTCACAAAGATGAGCAAGACAATATTGTATAAATAGCCCCCAAGAGTTGGATGTAAGCAGGGCATTGTGATAGTATTTATAGTAGAATATTATGGGTTGTGGTAGCATAGAGTGGTTAAAGTGAGATGATTATCAGAGTGTTCATGGAGCATTGTATGTTTTAAGAGCAGTGATGGAATTCTTCTATCCATTTCAAAGTTGTAAACTGCTAGCAATTCTTTTAAACTGTCGGTATCTGTTGGATCTTTAGAAGATTGGATGAATATATAACTTGAATATATAGCTCATTCTTAACAGATTATTTTCTATATTCTTATGCAAAAGTTGGCATTTTTCATATTTAATAAAAAATTGTATATCAGTTGTCATAGTAAATGCATGTCATCATTAATTTTATTTTTGGTTATAAATAATTATTATTATTATTATTATTTTGTTATAAATGCTGGTTATAATATTTGAATGCATTCAATACTGGATAAAAATAAATGAACATGTTTAAATCGTTTGGTTTTTTATCAGTTATTTGAATTGGTGTAGTTTATAATATAGCTATAGTGGATCATATAAAATTTAATTAATAATTTCAGTAATGTTTAGATTTATGTTATCTAGTTAAAACTTAATATCTTCTTGCTTATATGTGTGTGGAAAATCGAACATTATATGAGAAAATAAAATTGTAGAAATTTTATGTCATTCAGGTAGTGAGGGTGAGTTTGAATTGTTGATTTGGTGGAGGTTGGAGCTGGTAACCGTTGTTTTCTTAAGTAACATTAATAAAGTTTTAAAAGATTATAAAATGGAAGAATTTAGTTTATACGATAGTTTGGGTGGGTCTCAAGAGACACCATCTCCAGACATGGCTGCATTGTCCCCTGACCTTGAATCAGGAAATGAAGCTATAGATATGTCCTATGGAGAGTCTAGTAAGATGAGAGATAATATTTGTAAAACTACGGATGATGATATGCCGATGTGGGCTAAATCGTTTTTTGCAAAATTAGAGTTTAGACGAGTAGAAGATAGAGAAAGGTCAGAAGAGATGTTAACAGAATTGAAGTCAGAACTAAGGGAACTAAAGTCTGGTCAAGTAAAACTAGAGTCTGGTCAAACAGAATTGAAATCAGAACTAAAAGAAATAAAGTTGAGTCAAGATAAGTCAGAGGAAAGGTTGGCAGAAATAAAATTGGAAGTTTCAGAAATAAGGTCAGAAATGGTAGAAATAAATACTAGTATAGTTAGGCAGATGCAAGTTATGAAGAAGAAAGTAATAAGTCAGGAATCAGATATAGCAATAGAAGTAAAATTGAGTCAAAAGAAATCAGAGGAGAGGATAGTTGAAATAAAGTCAGAAATGTCAGAGATAAAATTAGAAGTGAAACTAGAAACAAAGCTTGAAGCAAGATTAGAAATACCCAGAATGAAGCTAGAAATACAAGAGAATATTAATGACCAATTTATGCAGATTAATAAGAATTTTAGTTTAGACAGTGATGATATGAATGTATATAAAGAACTTGGAGAAATAGTTGATCAAGACTCAAAATTAGATGGAATTGTAGTTATAGACATGCTCAAAGATTTCGAGAAGAACCTTGATAAACAGAAAGAAGTTGATAAATTAATGAAGAAAGAAATAATTTCTGTAGACATGAAGTATTTAGAGATTTTGGAAAATGAGTTGTGTAAGGTTACTGATATCACTAGTAATAAATTTAAAAATAAAAATGAAAATTATATTCCAAAATGTGTTCTTGATTATTTAGAACATAAGGTGAAGGCGAATGTTTTTAAAAAAATATTTCATGGGGATACTAAATATATAATATGTAGTATGAAATATTTAATAGAAAGTGTTAGTCATGCTAGAGAAGTCGGTAAAGTGAAAATAAAATGTAAAATGAAGAAGACAAAGATGTTTGATTTAAATTTTCTTGGAAAAGTTATTAATCCAGAAAAAGAGTTAGGCAAAGCTAAAGTAAAGCTTAAATGTGAAAGTAAGAAGAAAAATAAAGTAGATTTTATGAGAGAGGTAATTAGTCACAATAAACATATGAAGAAAATTAAAGTAAAATTCAAAGAGATGAGTATAGAGAAGGTTAAGATGAGTTATCTTAATAGAGATGTAGATTATATAAGAGATACTGGGAAAGCAAAAGTTAAATTTAAATTAATAAATGAAAAGATAGTTAATTTAAATTTTAGTAGAAAGATTATTGATGAAGAAAAAGAAGTTGGAAAGGCTAAAGTCAAACTAAAGAAAGTAAACAGAAAGTTGATTAATGTTATGGGTTTAAAGATATCCAGAAATAAAAGGATAGAGCATAGAAAGGTAAAAACTAGAATAAAGAAGATTGAGATAATGTCTCTTAGAGATAAACTTGTTAGAAGAAAGGAAATAAAGAATAATCGAGCAAGGTTTAAAGTTACTCAAAATGCTCACAGTTTGGTTCCATGTCCTGCAAGACATGATTAAGAAAAGTCATACCTATTGTTCAATATAAAATTTAGTTATTTTTTTTTCTCTTGCTTATTTAATGTTATTAAATATAATAAGAATAAGTGTTTGTAAAAGCATTAAATGTTTTTTTTTGTGTTGTATGTTTATTTGACAAACATAATTTTTTTTTTAATTGAGGAATGATCTTAATGTAAAATTTAGTGTGTTGTTAATATTGATTGTTGTTTATCCCATTCATTTTTCTTTCATAAGGGGAACGGATTGTAACCTTCCAGGTTGGCACTAGAAAGAAATATGGAAAGGTCACATTTGGGATAAAGATAATTAGTTGAGAAAAATGAATTGTGATATAATATAATATTCGGATTTGAATTTTTGGGGGAAAAATTAGGCCTAAACTGTGTTATCATTAATATTTAAAAGTGAGTTTTTTAAAAAATAATCTAAACTGTGATGTGATTTGCTAATTGAAATTTGGATTTTAACAAAAATTAAAATTTTGAATAGATATATTGATGGGTGGAGTTGTGGAACTATATGTTTAGTGGTAGATGTTTGTGTACAATAGAAAATTTACATATCATCATAGACAGATGCATATGTGTATTATTAATTAGAATTTTTTTTTATATGTTATTTATAAATTACTGATTGTAAATTGTCTTAAAATCTTAGGTTTTAAAAATGATAAAGATTATTTGAAATAGTAAATGACATTTTAAAATTAATAATTAATGTTTAATATTTTTTTTTAATTACTATGTATAGTAAATTCAAACATTATATTGTTTAAAATTTTATAAATAATATTTCTGGCAAGCTTCCAAAGTTGTCATGGAAACATAGAGGGCGTGAGAAATAAAAAGACAGGGTTTACAACTAAAAAGTAATAAAAAAAAACTCCAAGGAAGAAGATAAGAAACTTAAAAGATTTTTTTTTAAAAAAAAAAAAAAACTCTAATAGTATAACAAATATAAAAAGAAATCGCAAGGATTATAACAATACATTTATGGGAAATTTATATTGTAAAACTGGAGTTACCA
Source organism: Epiperipatus broadwayi (assembly GCA_028023455.1). Classification (NCBI taxonomy): domain Eukaryota; kingdom Metazoa; phylum Onychophora; class Udeonychophora; order Euonychophora; family Peripatidae; genus Epiperipatus; species Epiperipatus broadwayi. The sequence continues at coordinate 4,208 of JAQFVV010000691.1, read as the reverse complement.
TGAAGGAATAGACTCAAAAGGGTTACCTGTCTTCAAATCTCTACCAAAATTCATGATTCAAATCTACTACCTATAAAATTGCCTGGATGTCTCTAAGTTAAGTTATTACTATTATAATCTATTTTTAATGTATATTAAAAATGAATAACATTAAGATGACAACGTTTTGTAAGATAGAGCTATTTCAAATTTTAACTTTAGACGCTAAAATTAAACGCCTAATTTTTTTTAATTTAAGGAATTTGCTATTAATATTCGATAAAACAAAATTTAAAATGAAAAAAGATATATATATCCAATATGATATCAAGAAGATACTTTATATTATATCACTTCACTATACACGCGTCTGTAACAGGATAATTTTCAATGCATGCAAATGTAATTATAAAGCTTATCACAAAATTCTAAAAGGAAAAGACTATTGTCATTCTTAACAAAAATATGTTTAACAATGGATATACTTTTTTTTTTATCTTATAATTTATGGTATCATTGAAATTAATATATGTGTTTTTTAACTTTCAATTTTTTTTTTAAAAAATCATTTTACATATAATAATGAGGTATTGATAAATATTTTTTTTTTATAATAGATGTATAAACAATTTTTTTTTGTGTGTGTGTGTTTTGTGTACTTTTTAAAAAAAAGAAAAATGAAGCAATGTAATTTCATATATATACATTATGATATGATAATGTGTTTGGTATAATCTGGAGATTATACTATAGGTGATTATATATGTTCAGATGTGTGCGTGATGTTACGTATTATTATTATTTTTTTTTAATTATATTTATTAAGCTGAATTTCGATAATGATTGTTATAAAAAAATAAAGAATTAAAACCTTGTCAGTTATACGTTTGTTATATAGGGAGTAGATTAAAATAAGTTAACGATAGAAATGGTCAGGAATGATTAGATTAAGTATATAGATTAAGTATTTTAGTATTGTAGTCTCATGCTTGTCTCTAATTTTGTACAGTTAATGCTAGATGGAATATATAATAATTATAACGGACAAGTGTTATTTAAAATTCTATAATATTTCTAAAAGATTATTAATTTTTATTATCATCAAAGCATTATAGATAATTTAATAGGATGTAATTTGGAAATTCATGATATTTACTATATAAACAAACGCACATATTCGAAGATATATAATGCACATATTAAAAAGTAGTCAATTTTCATTTTATCACAGAAAAATGTAATGGGTGATAAAGGTATCAATAATATTTTTTTTTAGTTATGATTTATTTTTGATTTTTTTATAATAAATATTTTATTGAATCAACAGCTTATAGGAATTCCTTGATTATATACATTCGATTCTTCATTTCCACACACACACATCTAATTATCATAGTATAGTTATGGAAGATATGGGTTGTCAAAATAATTCTAGTTTTAGTTAAATTTGTTTGGTGGTAATAAATTTCAGTATTATAATACCAATAACACATTTTACTTTGCTTGGAATGGATAGTGATATGGATAGAAAAGTACCCGGTCCTAATAATTATCTATTTTATAGTAAATATGAAACTTGATGATTGTGCAATAGTTTAGTATTGAACAGATGCCCTGAACATATTTCAATTAATCTTATAATATTACTGTCTATAGATGTTTTTATCATCCTTGTGGCTTAATATATAAAGACCATACCCTATAACCTCGACTGAGCTAAGCCGTAGAGTAATTGTAATATAAAATATTTTAACTAACTTTAAATATAATTTATAATGATAAATTTTATTATATATTGCATAGAATTGGTGCCTAGGGCAATCATAAATATAGTAAAGTAGATAAGTGAAGAGGATGGAGGTTGTAGGATAGGGTTACAAAATGGCTAGCCCAATCGTGGGGCTTGATAATAGTGGGGCTTGATAATCGTGATGCTACATATATTGAGGGTTACAATATATATACATATATAATATTCGATATTAACATTTGTAGCATTGTACAATAAATATTTTGAAATAGTCTCTGTCCAAAAAAAAAAAGACAATAATTAATGTCTCTTCTTGTGCTTCATCTATTAATATACTGGTTTGCTTCAAATTCTGAAAGTTAAAAATAATGAATATTTAAGTTAATTGTGCAATATAAATATATTTTAAATTGATTTATTTTCCTAGATGCAATTCCTGAGAGCTTTCTAAATTAAATTATAGTCAAGTGATACAAATAATATATATATATATATATATATATATATTATTATATATATATATATCATAGATATGTCATATATATATATATATATATATATATATATATATTGTGACAATCTGAATGGGCACAAGGGTTTAAAATACTTTGTATCTTAACTGAATAGTTATATTATATTAAAAAAGAATGAAATAGCCTTAGAATTTTAAATTTTTTGCCGGAGATTGTTTAAAGCTTAGATATGGGTTGCTTATGCAGTTTATTGACCACTCGATAGGTATTCATTATTATTAGTGTCCTTAATGAGGTATTTAATGTAAGGAAGAGGAGTTGTTTATTAATGGAATTGATACATTTTGTCAGAAAGATGCAAAGTTATTTTATATTATTGTAATATTGGTTGAATAGTTTCAAAATCTTTATTCATTGATACTCATCTTTTTGTCAACAATTAATAGCCATTTCAATTATATTTAGTTAAGATAGTTTAATATTTAGGTTGTAGTACTTGTGCATGCATGTATGACTCTGCATCATTTTCATTTCATTTTCATTTTTAATAATGACAAACAATAGTACATGCATAATAAAAAACATTTAAATTACAGTAGTTATCTTAAATAATTTAGCAAATATATATTTCTTTTCAATGATTAATAGATAGTTGAATCAATAGATTATTTTACAAATTAAATAAATTATTAATCATTTTTATTTAAAAGTTAATTAATATTCATTTTTCTTTCAAATTTGTAAAAGCTATTTATTTTATTGTTATTTTTATCTTGATTTTAATTCTAAAAGTCAAAGTGATTTTTTTTAAAGATTTTTTTTTAATATGTCATTAGCTGAGATAGAAGAGGAGCATGGGAGTAACCTTGTGGAAGGAAAATGAATTTTGCTAAAGAGAGCTATTTGACATAGATCTCCAGTGGAAAATTTGCTTATTATGTAATGTAATTGTATCCAAAAACAGTGGCTCATTTTTTGTGAACATAAATCCAGTTGCTGAAGTCAAATTGATTTTAAAAAAGACTTTGTAGTAAAATTTCAAAAGGATCTCAAGAAATTTATTATGGGACAAGTTAATTTCAGAATGCAGTTCTAAATTTTAAAAAGGTACTCAGTTCACTTTATTCTCCTTAATTTAAACATTTTGAATTAACCTCTTCATTACTATATGCTCTTTTAAAAATGTATGTTAATAACATCCAGTCTATGTTACTTCACTTATTTGTCATTTTAAATAGGAATAAATGGCATGAATATTATTGTTGTATCATTAACCAATGTGTGTTTTTTAATATATCTGGTAAATGCATGCAGAACTATTTTACAGAATATATTTTAATTCTTCACTATTTTCTGTGTTATGTTTTTGTGAGAATTAAACATAAATTTAGGGATATGCATAGTTTGATAAATCATGCCATGTTTAAATTCATCATAAAGAGATGACAGTATTTGTTTGTATGATATTTCTGGAAATAATACATATTTTAAATGAAGGAAATAAAATATGAGCTACTTCAAATTAAGTATTTGTTTAAATTGAATGGAAGGATAGAAATGCGGGTAATTTTTGCACTCTTCGATACAGATGGAAAATAAAACAAAATATTATTAATTGAAGAATTACAAAGGAAACATGGTATCTTAATGGACAATATTTAAGAATAAACCAGGCATATAATAAATTATAAAGTGTTAAATGCTATTCAAGAAACTACTAAAATAATTACATATTTAATTTAGAACTACAACGGATTAAGTGAGATAATTCCTGTCCAACAGTAGTTAAGAATTTATTATATCCTTGTCACAATAGAAGACAAATTGATTGCTTATGTATGATACAATAACTTAAATATCATTGTTATGAACATTGAAGATGCTGAGTCCTATTTAAGTCAGATTATATTTGTTTGGTTACCCTACAGCAGTTTATTTTAATTTAAAATTCAGTTTGGAATGTGTCCCATATTGTTTCATAAACCTGAAACCGAGCTTTGCAAGTG